>WJSG01017593.1:0-32675 GCA_016618145.1 Sanghuangporus lonicericola | reverse complement strand
CACTCGCAAACCACAAAGGTCCTGTACACGTCGCTCGCTACGCGAAGGGCACCGCGAAGTACGTCCTTTCCGGCGGGCAAGACCGCACTGTGAAGCTATGGAACCCAGAGCTGGGCACTGAGATCAAGTCATACGCGGCACATGGATACGAAGTCCTGTCTCTCACAGTGTACGTCGTTCGCCCCTGTCCTCCGAGAGCGGCTGTTTGGCTCACGCGTGATGCGGACAGAGCGCACGACAACAGCCGGTTCGCGTCGTGCGGAGGAGACAGGCAGGTCTTCCTATGGGACGTGGTGACGGGGCAGACGATTCGGCGGATACCGGGGCACATGGGCAAGATCTTTACGGTGGAGTTCAACGAGGACGCGAGCGTGCTGGCGAGCGGTGAGTGTTCGTTTGGCTGCGAGGAGGAGGGAAGGCCTGAAATGCTTAGTGCGCTGGAGGGTCGTACGACTCGACCGTTAGGCTGTGGGATCTCAAGTGCGTGTTCTTTCCTGCTGTTCGTGTCCCGGCCGACGATTGACGTCCTCCCGCAGATCGCAGAACCGTCAACCTATCCAGGTGTTGGACGAAGCGCGTGACGCANCCGTCAACCTATCCAGGTGTTGGACGAAGCGCGTGACGCAGTACAAGCTTTACACGTCGGCGGGTCATACATCGTCACTGGTTCGGTGGATGGGCACGTCCGGACGTACGACCTGCGTATGGGGGAGCTGCGCACCGACTTCCTCGGACGTGAGTACCCTTGTTGAACTCTATCTATTCCTCTTTTCAGTCGGTCGCCCCTTCAGATCCCGTCACGGCGATTGTGCCATCGCAAGACAACCAGACTTACCTCGCGACGACGCTGGATGCTCACGTCCGCCTGATGGACATGTCCACGGGGAAGATGCTGAACGACTTCCAGGGCCACACGAGCACGTCCTACCGGATACGTTCGTGCTTCGGGCACGGGGAGTCGACGGTGGTGTGCGGAGACGAGAACGGTTCAGTATGGGCTTGGGATCTGGTTGATGTGCGTGTCCTCATTCCTTCCGTGCGCCTGACTTGCTGATCGAGTTGTCTCTGTAGGCCGCGCCGCTGCAGCCCAACCCGCCACCGAAGGTGCACGATAGGGTCATTACGTGGATCGAGCAACATCCGGTCGAGGCTGGGGAGCTGATCACCGCGAGCGCGGATGGAACGGTGAAGGTGTGGCGGACGCCTAGGTGATTTCAACGAGTCTGCGTCCTGTCTTGCACGTCGATGTGAGTCAGGCCTGGCTCACCTGAGTTGCGGAGTGCTCATCGCGTTCGTCATCCAGGTGTACATAGGTGACCAATACTTCTGAATATGCATGCTTCCCAGTCGTCTATCTCTCATCCTGAAGTCCGAAGTCACACCATTCCCTTCAAGCGGCATATCGTTGGCCCGGCCATCGACCTTTTCGCAGTCGACGGCCAAACGACCGCCGTCCGCCTCTCCGTCTCAACTTCGTCTACATACCTGCAATTACCGGGGTCGTTGGCAGTAGGTCTAGATATCAGATAAGATCGGGAAGATAGAGGACGGCAGCGGTCTCCCATGTCGTCATCGCGTCTGTCATCTCAGGATCTCTCTCCCGATCGCAGATAAGTACCCTTACCCAGCCCGAGCTGACTTACGCGACCTTCTACGCCGAAATCCAGGCCCCGGTATGTCGTTCCCAGGGCTTGGGTCTGCTTGAGTATGTATATAAACCCGAGGTTCCCTGGACGAGCCCCAGTCCACCTTTCTCAACACCTTTCACATGGCATCTGCACTGACTATCAATTCCGCTGTCAAGCTCTCTTCCGGTGGGATACACGTCCTCGCATCCGAACCTCAACTGACGAGAAGTGCGCAGGCTACGAGCTCCCCAGGCTTGGGCTGGGCGTGTACCTGAACGATGACTGCAAGCCGGCATGCGTTGCCGCGCTGAAGCACGGCTACAGGTGTGTACACTGCACGGGGTGTTGGAACCCATCTTCTGACGCGAGTCGGCCCATAGGCATATCGACTCCGCACGTATGTACCGGAACGAGGCCCAGGTCGGAGAAGCCCTTCGAGAGAGCGGCGTCCCGCGCGATCAGGTCTTCATCAGTCAGTATTCTCGTGGCCTCCTGCGATTAAGAGTGCACTGATGCGCTATCCGCATGTAGCGTCGAAGGTTGACAGCGGGGAGCACGGCTTCGAGAAGACTCTCGGTGCCATCGACAGCTCGCTGAAGAACTTCGGGTTCGGTATGCTCCTGACCTCCCGTGTGAAGTTCTCCAGCTCACTGACTGCGAACGCACAGATTATATCGACTTGATGCTCTTGCACAGTCCTTTGTCTGGCAAGGAGCGACGACTGGAGGCTTACAAGGCGTTGATTGAGGCCAGGAACAAGGGCAAGGTCCGGTCCATCGGTGTTTCGAACTAGTATGTCGTCTCTTCGTCATGGGTCCGATGATATATCGGCTCATGCGACTTCAACAGCGGTGTGAAGCACCTCGAGGAGATCAAGGCTGCAGGGCTCGAGACGCCTGCAGTGAACCAGATTGAGGTACGCGCCAGATAGTCTGTAAGCATGGCGGATGTGGCTGAGTACGCGTTTCGCAGCTTCACCCCTTCTGCCAGCAGAAGGATATCGTGGACTACTGTGCGAAGCATGGCATCGTCATCGAGGCATACTGCCCGCTCATCCGGGGCAAGTGGAACGACACGATCGTCAACATTGGCAAAAAGGTACGGTCGTTCAGACTTAGAGCCCCAGTCAGTCCAACTGAGCTTTCTCGACAGTACAACAAAGATCCTGCCCAGACGCTCGTCCGGTGGTCAATACAACGCGGGTAAGTCGTTGCACTTCAGCGAGCGGAGGACGTATGTGACGAACTGAGCGATCGTGCACCAGCTTTGTTTCACTTCCGAAATCTTCCAAGCCCGAGCGCGTGGCGTCCAATGCCGACATCTACGACTTCGAGCTGAGCGCGGAAGACGTGGCCGCTCTGGACGCGCTTGATCGCGGGAAGGAGGGCGCCATCTCCTGGAACCCAGTGGACGCCGAGTGAAGAGCCTGCGATGGGATGGCTTTACAATATCGAGTGAGGCCAGACACGATAGCTCGATAGAAGCTCACCAGCCGATAGCCTTGTAAACTGTGTCTAGATATCGAGACGACTCTTGCCTCTGTCAAGCCTCTGTACGAATCACCGAGATCGCGAACGCAAGACGGTTACAGAACGTTCGGCCGGATAAAACGTCACCATCGAAGTGGCGCAAGGTTCATCGATCATGCCGGCCTCCCGACGGGGTTCCGCGTATAAGTATATATGCGTGGGCCGGGACGCTGCCAGGATCTTCGCTGTTCTCATCCTCACCACTTCCTGCGAATCCTAAGATTAACGTTCACGATGTCGTCAGCGAAGACCTTATCGCTTCGCACCACGGTTCGTCTCCCGGGCGGTGCGTGTTGGCCAGGCCCAGAGAAGAGATCTCACGTGGATCGTGTCTTGGTTCAACGCGGTGGCTAACGAGGCTTCAATGCAGGTTACGAGATGCCCATCCTTGGACTGGGCGTCTTCGAGAACGACGAGTGCGCGCCTGCGTGTCTCGCCGCTCTGCGGTGTGGTTACAGGTGAGTCAGACGCATGCGGCCGTATACAGTGTAGCTTCACGAGAGAATTAATTAACTTCCGGGCACGCCACACAGACACATCGACACTGCGCGGTACTACAAGAACGAGGCCCAGGTCGGCCAAGCGGTCCGCGAGAGCGGCATCCCGCGAGAAGAGATCTTCGTCAGTGGGTGGCTTCTGGAGTTCGCTTTCTGACAAGGTTCACGATGTGCTGTGTAGCTTCGAAGATCTACCACCCTGAGCACGGGTACGAGAACACGCTCGCGGCGGTGCAGGATTCGCTGGACAAGTTCGGCTGCAGTACGTCAATTGCTTCGAAGCCTGTGCCGTGGTTCGCTGATAGTTGCTGGCGTAATCAGACTACTTTGACCTCTATCTGATCCACAGCGGGCTCTCTGGGAAGGAGAAGCGGCTTGAGACGTGGCGTGCGCTCATTGATGCGAGGAATGCGGGGAAGATCAAGAGTATTGGCGTCTCCAACTAGTCCGTCGCTCTCTGTCCCTTTCATTTCTGTGCGGGTTCTGACGCTTCGTGCAGCGGCCCTCAGCACATTGAGGAGATACGCGCCGCTGGGCTCGAGCTGCCCGCTGTCAACCAGATCGAGGTGCGTCCTCGGAATGTCTTCTCCCAGGACAAAGCTTATTCTGGGCCATGTACCCGTCGACATCGTAGCTGCATCCGTTCTGTCAGCAACGGCCGATCGTGAAGTACTGCAGGGAACAGGGAATCGTCGTACAGGCCTACTCGCCCCTCGTACAGGGCAGACTTGACGATCCTGTTCTTCTGAGGCTGGCAGAGAAGGTCTGTCCCGCCTAGGCCTCTTTCCCGTGGCGCATCGGGATGCTTACAAGGTTACGCACGCAGCATGGCAAGGACGCCGCCCAGATAGCCATCCGATGGTCGCTCCAGCATGGGTTCGTCTCTAGCACTCAGGACAGGTGAGGTGGCTGCTGACCAGTCGTTCGTATTCAGGCACCTTCCATTGCCAAAATCTGCCCGTCCGGAGCGCATCCTGTCCAACTCTCAAGTGTTCGACTTCGAGCTGAGCGAGGAAGACATGGCCGCGATCGATGCCTTGGATAGAGGCAAAGAAGGTGCCATAACATGGAACCCCGTCGATTGCCCTTGAAGTGAGTTCGACGCTTGAGCATCGCCTGAGCATCCTCGCGAGGCATTGTTCTGGCCTCACTGACTGTTACTGATACAGGATAATGTTACACTTTGCAAGCAATCGTACTCATGCCCGTTACCGTGAAGATGCATGTTCGCGTTCACATCCCCTTGCGGATCTGCCCCCGCTCAATCATGCCTCGATTCTGCACCAACCTCCCCGCAAAGCTCTCAGCGGTGCCTGTCAGACACGCAGAGCGTCAGAGCCGGCCTCTTCGTGCGCGCGAAGAAAGGTTAGGTGGACGTACCGATCACTTTGTCGCCAAGAGTGGGTTTTCTCGTGATGTGCACGGTTTCTGGAGGCAGCGGAGCCATGCTTTCGGGCGTTGTGAGAGACGCAGTTCGTCCTAGAGGGACCCCTTGCGGCTTCCCTAACGTCCGAGGGTGTGAGAGCATCGCACCGGGCCTAGGATAAGAAAGGCGGTCCTGGGACTCACGAGATCCATCCGCGCTCGCGTTTGTGTACTGCTTCCGTTGCTGCGACGGGGTATTGCCAGTGGTGTACGAGGAGAGTCGCTCAGTGGCGTACATGTTGCTGTTTGGTTGGATCATGGTGCGCGGATTGTGCGATTTGTTGTGGACATGCGAAAGCAGCTCATCCTGTATGCTTCAACTTTATATCTGGGTGTCGAAGCGTGGGAGTGGACGCATCTCTGGGTGGGAGATATCGCGTCGCAGATGTGCCAAGGCATAGCACCTGATATACCCGATGGAGACTACTCCCGCACTAGTAGATGGTAGCTCATGACAGTGAGGGTGACTTCATGACGCTCTCGGAACTTTACGCTGCAGTGGGTTCGCTCCACGTAGTCATGGGACCCGGACTCGTGCGCCACCCTGTACAAGTACTCCGACCATCACAGGAGCAGAGTGACTCTCTGCTGTGTCGCCCATTTACGACAGCGTAGGATGTGGTAACGCGATGTTCCTTGGCCTTGGTACGCATTCACCACATGACCGCATCCCGCACTCGCGTTACTGACCTATAGCTATGTAGTTACGTCGGGGGACCCTCGCAAATGAAAATCAAGACCACATTCGAGCGGAGTACTGGTACCGCGTCCAAGGTGAGTCCCATCTGACTTCGCTGATTGTCTTTCACAAGCAGCTCCGAACCGCCCATTCTCAGTTCTTATACCACCGAACGTTGCTGCAGACCAAGGTAAAATTATCTCATCACACGGAGCAAGGTATGTGAGGCGAATTTGGTCATTGGCAGAGTCAATCTGATAGAGCGTAGCATCTAGCTATACATCGTGTTCGTTCTCTCCACGCAGCCGCGGGTTATCCTGCCTCTCGCGGACTCCAGCTATCGTCTCAATCGAGGCGGACGAGGATAGCGTGGGGGTGGTAGTCGCCGCGACGCGCCGGGGTGCCGGCGGTGACGGTCTGAACGATGGTGAGGATGGTGGTCGGGGTGACCAGCGGCGTCTGGGTGATGATCTCTGTGACCGTCGACGCGGAGTTGCTGATCGCCGGCGTTGCGACGGGGAGTGAGGCCGAGGGCGTGCTGCCCGTAGGTGCACTGGCCGAGGGCATGCTGGCCGGGACGGCAACCGAGAGCGCAGGCACGCTGACGGGGAGCGAGGCCGAGGGCGCACTGACCGGCAGTGAGGGCGAAGGCGCGCTCACAGGAACTGAGGACAGGATCGTGCCGACGGGGAGCGAGGGCGTCTCGATCGGGAGTGCGAGGGCGCTGGGTGCATTTGTCGGTGCAATCACAGGGAGCGACGGTGCACCGACAGCCGGTGAGCTGACTGGGAGAGATGGGGCAGCGACCGAAGGGACAGCAATGGAGGGTGCCGCTACTGAAGGAGTGCTCGTCACAGGGAGGCTCACAGGGAGCGAGGGTAGTCCGCTGGTAGGGAGCGCATCGACGGGCGCACTGGCGGGTGCACTGACAGCAGGGACGCTGATAGGCGGGATGACCGCGGGCAGTCCTGAGGGGATGGGCACCGGGAGGCTGGTCGCACGTGCGTTGATAGACACGCCTAGGGCGATCGACGGTACGCTCAACGACGGAACGAGAGGCAGGGTGACGGGCAGGCTCGGTGGAGCGACAGGGATACTGATCGCAGGAACACCGATGGACGTGCTGGCCGACGGCGCACCGACCGGCGGGCTAACCGAAGGGGCGCTGACTCCGCTCACCGGGAGCGAAGGGATAGCAGGGACGTCTGAGAGAAACAGCACGTAAGTCTCGTATCACGACGAAGTAACCTGACGTGCACTTACTCTGCGCACCAGCACAAACAGCGAGGACGACAATAGTCGCGAGAGTGGTGAACTTCGTGGTGAACATGGTGAGTGTTACGAAAGGGTTTGAAGTTCGAAGCGATATGGTGTGTGTGTGCAGAAGAGGCTGGGTTGAGAAGATGGAGGTCCACAGAGGCATGCGGGGCCTTATATAGGTTTCAGGACCTCTCTTTGGTGAGCACCTCCTGACGGGACTTCGTGGATTCTCGCTCATTGCAACGCGCGTTGGTTCCGCTACTCGTTTTGGTTCTCGGGAGTCCGTAGGGCGGTATCAGTCCGTGGATAACCTAGCCGATTCACCATCAGCAGTTCATTTCGAAACGGACTCCGACCCGACCGAGTTTTCGGAAGCCCATAAGGAGACTGCAACGCGATCCAGCCGTTGCAAGTTATTTTGATCAGGACCAACTATCGACTCGGGTGGGCCAGATGAAAATGGGCCGACCCGGTATCACTTCTGCGACGTCGTATCCGGAAGTCAGGCTACTCTGCTCAGTCTTGTTGCAAACACAGACCAGGTATGAGCGGTCCGAAACAGAACCAGCTTGGCTGCATTCGGACATACTCACTTCCGACGTCGGGGCGCTTCCATTGCCATTCCCTGGGTCGCGCAGAAACAATTGAATGTCGTCCGCTTTTGAAGTTAGATGAAAGAACTCACCATCGCCTCGTACTTCACTGCAAGGCTGTGCAGGCTGCTCGGGGTCTGGTCTACTCAACAGCTTTCGTCCCCGAGCCTGAGCTTCAGCAGCGACGAGGTTGTAGGTCGCCACACGGCCGCCACATTGGCTTGGGTCCATTGACGGTGACAATGGGTACCTCAATGAGAACCACGCAGCCGCGCCCTCCCCCCGACGAGTCCCACGCGGAGCCGCTGGACTCTTGACGAGTTGTTCCCACAGGCTGTCCTCGAACAAAAGCGCGTCAACAAACCCAAATAACGCGGTCGCGTCGACGCGACCCCGGCCCGGAGCCACCCGTAATTGCTTTGTCGGTGGCTGAGGTCAAAGCTGGTCAAGTCCAAGCGGCCACACTTCATTCTCTCCACTCACCTTCGACCATCTCCTTCCCCCACAACCACCACTACCCACAACCACCACTCCCCAATCATCACCACAACGACATGTCTATCCTGAACATTCAGTACCAGGTCTCGGATGCCCGCTCCGAGCCTGCGCCGGTGCGTCGCGCGAGTTCGCCGCGTCCTCGGCCACAACCACCGGTGGTAGAGAACGACCACGCGTTATACCAGTTCTCACCGCTAGACGACGACTACGACCACTACAGCCCCCCTCGTCGCGTCCTTTCCCGGGGCGAGATGGAGGACGGCTCCATCGCCGTCAACCACCCGGCCGTGGAACGCTACATGCTGAGAACCCAGCTCTGTCTCCAGGCGGCCAAAGGCCAGCATCGGCAAAGCCCAATGGGCTGGCCATGGCATAAAACAAATGGCAGGGGCGTTGACTGGTGGAATGCGGAGAACGCAGGGATCGTCAGACGGGGCGATTCCTGGGCGGTGTGCCATGGGCACGTCGAGCGCACATTGGACATGGGTCTGCAACGCACGACCACCATGGCCCTGTTCGCGCTGGCTGCACTCGCAGTGATGAACTCTCCTCACGACCTCCTCTTCTGGGCGTTCTGGGGGCTCAAGTCGGCGGAGAGGACCGCCGAGCTTGTGGACGAGGTTCTCCGTGAGTAACTTCGTCGTCGTCGTCCCGAACCGAGACTGACTTGCTGTCCACCCAGATACACATCCTCCCCTCATCACCCTTCCGCGATCAGTGGTCTGGGGGGACAAGGCGTCCGCGTTAGCCACCATCGAGGAGTGCCGGCGCCCTCTTTTGCCTAAGGCCGTCCCTCCGATTCAGTTTATATCATCCAACCTGCATCTGTTGACGGCAGACCCGAAGCCCGCGGGGTCTGCGAAGAGGAAGCGGGCCTCCGCAGACGTAAATGACGGCCAGCCAATCGCGAAGAGGCTACGAACGAGGATCGCGAAGCCAAAGGTGCCAGCAGGTCCTCCGCGCAAGTCGACGCGCCTGCGCAAGAGTGCAGCCACCGCCGCGCCCGCAAATCCCGTACTTGCAAACGGAACTGGTGGTGCTGAGGAGACCGGAACGGGCGCCGCTGAGGAGAGCGTGAACGTGGATGCAGACGTGGCGATCGACGTCGAGACGGTGGAGGAGGCACCGGCGCAGGAGGCGAGTCGTCCAGCTCAGACGAAGAAGAGGGCCACAACGAAGACAACAGCGAGGAGGAAAGCTACGTCTGCGCGAAAGGGACGAGCACCAAAGAAGACCACGACCAGCGCCACACCCAAGCAGGCGGTCGAACTGGTACCGCAAGCGGCCGCTGCTTCATCCTCGAGACGCATCGAGGATTCTGCGTCCGCGCCCAGCTCCTCCGACATCATGGCCGCCTCCAGCCTGCTCATGCTTGCCAGCGTGGCCGCGTCTTCCGCGCTGACGACGGCCGTCGGGACACCTGTGGAGGGCAGCACCTGTGTTAACACACCGGCGGTGGCCGCACAGCAGCCACCGATCGAGTTGACACAGGTCGACGCAAAGCTCGCGGCGCCCGGGAAGGTATCCGGTCGTAGGTCTGCCAAGGGTGCGGTTCGTCCGCCTGCCAAGGCTCCCGAGCGTGCATCCGCTAGGATTCGCGAGAAGAAAGTAGGTGCGGGGAGCGTGCAAGGGGCATGAGGGCAGGCATCGAAGCACATTGTCGCCGTCGTCGTCTTCTTCGTCTCGCTGCCTCGCTGTCTCGCTGTCTCGCCATAATTGGCTTGATGTATGAAGTTATTTGTTTCCGTATCTGTGTACTGCTGGATCTCGTACTTTGTAGCGATATCTGTCTGCTGTTCGACTCATCTGTAACTTGTATCTATCAGTTCTGTAATGAATACCCTGGATCCGTTGACTGCCAGCCCTACCTTCCCGCGTAAAGGCGTTTTGTTCGAATGCATTGGACTCCCCAGCATGCATGTCAATGCGACGAGGAGCGCCCTCAAACCATTCGGACGGACCAACGCATTGACATTGTCCACAGCCACCGCCACTCCGTTTGTCCACTGCCGCTGAAAGAAAACCGGTTGTCGGTCAAAGCGAGCCCGTTTATATAATTCAGCACTCACCTTACCCCTTCCACCACCAACTTCCGTCTAACCTCCCATCACCACCTTTCTCAACGCCTTAACACCTCGACACCTCAACTCCCACCGCTTTCCGCTATATCGCGATGTCTCTCTTCATCCAACACACGATCTCAGACGCACGTTCGGAGCCTGTCCCCGAGCGCAAGCCCAACTCCTCACAATCGCGACCGCCGCCACCTCCAACCGCATCCAGCACCACGGCCTCCCCCGCCGCCGCTCCTTACGAGTACTCTCCAGGATGCATGTCAGACGGGACCATGTCCGCAAACCATTGGGCCGTACAGCTGTTTGTCAAACGCATCGGACACGCGGTCGAGGAAGCGGAGGCCGAGCACGCCGCGCAGCCAGAGAACGCGCCGTGGCACGTCATGACCGGCCACCGTGTCAGCTGGTGGCGCGCAGAGAAGGCGGGTATCCTGCAGGCCGGCGACGGATGGACGGCCTGCCGGACGCATGTCGAGCACCTTTTGGCGGACTTGGGGCCTGGCGGGTGGAGCCAGGATATCGTCAAGGCGATCTTCGTGCTCGGGGCCCTCTCGGCGCTCCCGTTTCCCGGATATGCTGCGTTCTGGGCATTCTGGGGGACAAATTCGGCAGGAACGACGGCGGACTTGGTGAATGAGGTTGTTACTAGGCCCAGACAAGTGTCGGCTGATCCAACTCACCGTCGTGCAGAGCCGAAGCCGGCACTCATCACCGAGCCGAGGAATGTGTCATGGATCGACAAGGACTACGGCATGTGGGCTGTCCGGGGCTATCGGGATGGGTGGCTGCCGGAGGTCCCCCATCCAAACGAGAGAAGGGCCAAAAAACAAGGTGCCGATGGCGACGCAGGCATCATGTGTGGGCGCACGAGAGCACGCGAATCGTCAGGTCTTCTGGACACGGGTGTCCCCTTCGGAAACGGACAGGCATGAGTCGTCGTCGTTCTCTGAGATGTTCCCCTCCGTATTCACGTAGTGTACCAGTATGTCCTGTAGTGCGTTGGTCAGTTCGGATATGAATACGCGAGTAGAAGTGAGCTTGCCGTGGTTTCTGACTACCGTATGCTCGCCGGGGCGAGGTAAGAGTCGCTGTAGAGTGGAGTGTAGTACTTACTTTCAGCCGTGTGGCGAGAACTACGGTCACTCACCTACCTGAAAGAAGACGTCGACGCCTGCCGATATTGTACAGGCAGATCGTCGGAAATTGGAATCAAAGAGAATATGCAGCGGCTGGAGGTGTGTCAGGACTAGTTCTCCTGGTGGAGGAGCGGTAGGTCTTCGCGGTTCGGAGCTGCCGGTCTCGTACGGGAAAATCGTCCATGTCCTTTCGCACCTGGGACTCGTTGTTGCGCCACGAAATCACAGCCTGTATAGCGGTCCGTGTTCTTGATCTTGGGCGTGCAACAAGCCATTTTGAGGCTAGACGAGCAGAGGTTAAGTAGTAGGAAGACGCGCGCAATCGGACGCGTGGCCAGCAAAGCATACGGCTTTTGCCGCACATTACGTAAGGGCATTTGATCCCCTCTCCTCGGCTTCGCTGCGTCTCGACTCTCGTCCTGCACCTCCGTCTGGTCTACGCTTGCCACCGCCGACTACAGCCCTACAACATTGTGGGAGATGTAAGGAGCCATCTCACGCGGCAGCAACCTGACGCAACAAAGTCGTTGGTCTAGGTTCTTGTGCTGGTGGTCATTGCTCACCTCTCTGTAGGAGGACGAAGAGTCAGTTCTCTTCTGCCGGACGATGCTTGGCGTTAGACGCAGCCAAGTCGTTGCTCTAGGTGCGAGTTCTCAATGCTCACACCTCAGGAACTGTTCGGACCCAGTTCGTACTATCATACAGAGCCCGAAAGAGCCTACGAGAAAGGTGAATGGTTGAAACGCGACTGAATTCAATATGCTGCTACTGTGTCATCCAGATGTACATGAATATCGCAAGCTGCCTTCTAGACATGCTTCAAGGATTGCCGCCGTGACCCATGAAACACCGTCGCACTACGGTGGTCACGATGACTTGGGAGCGACCATCGCATGGGGATGGTAGTCTCCGCGGCGCACCGGGGTAGTACCTGCGGTAGCGGTCTCGACGCGGGTGAGGATGGTGGTGGGCGTGAGGGGCAACATCTGGGTGATGGTCGCAGTCACCGTCGACCCGAGGTTGCTGGCAGCCGGCATCGAGACGGGTACGCTGATTGGGAGCGAAGCTGACGGTGCGCTGACAGGCAGCGAGGGCGAAGGTACGCTCACAGACGAGGGCGCACTGATTGGGAGTGCGGACGCGTCAACAGGGAGAGCAGGTGTATTCGGTACGCCCGCAGGGAGCGAGGGTGCAGCAACGGAGGGCAAGCCAACTGGCAGCGAAGGTGCACCGACGGCGGGTGTGCTGACCGGAAGAGTGGGCACAGCAGCGGACGGCACACCAAGGAACGGTGCGCCGACGGCGGGCTGGCTATCAGACCGCGCAGTCATGGAAGGCGCGGCAACTGAAGGAGTGCTCTTCATGGGCAGGCTCACTGGAAGCGAGGGCAGTCCGCCGGTAGGGAGTGCGTCGACGGGCGCACTGACGGGTGCACTGACAGCAGGGACACTGACAGGCGGGATAACCGCGGGCAGTCCTGAGGGGATAGCCACCGGGAGGCTGATCGCCCGCGCGTCGATAGACAGGCCTATGCTGACGGGAACGTCGACAGGCGGAATGACGGACGGAATACCGACAGGAGGGAGGCTGATTGCAGGAAGCCCGTTGGACGGGATGACCGACGGCGCACCGACCAGCGGGCCAACCGAAGGGGCCCCGACTCCGCTCACCGGGAGCGAAGGGATAGCAGGGATGCCTGAGAGAAACAGCACGTAAGTTTCGTGATCACGACGAAGTAACCGACGTGCACTTACTCTGCGCACCAGCACAGACAGCAAGGACGACAACAGTCGCGAGGGTGGTGAACTTCGTGGTGAACATGGTGAGTGTTACGAAAGGTTTGAAGTTCGACGTGGAGTGTTGTGTGTTTGAGCAGAAGGATGTGGTTTGTGAAGATGGAGATTCAGCGAGAACGCTTGGCCTTATATATGGTTCGGCCCTGCTCTTTGGTGAGCACCTCCTGAGCGGACTTCGCGTTTCTGACACTACGCGACCACCCGCAGTGAGCCGTGGAAGGAGTTTTGGCCCGCTTTCCGACTGAATCCGGCACAGAACATCCGGAGTCTCTGTGTACGTGGTCTTGCTGGTCTATCCGAGGATCCGCAGTCGTGATTGAAACAAACCTGCAGGCCACAATACACGAGTCCCACCTTGCACATGCCAAGAGTGCCGCGTTCAGTCTGGCGTGATACGGGCCGTTCCTGGCAGTCCTATTCGCAATCAGCCCAAGCGTCGCCGGTCGGATGGATGAAGTTGAGACCGGCACTGGCGCTTCCGTTGCCATTTGTGGCTAGCGGAATGACGGGCCGCGCCTCCGTCGCCGCTCCTATGTACCGCCTACATCCGATCGGCGCGGAAGAGGCAGCATTCTCACCAGAGGGCTCGTGTCCATGGATCATTGGCTGAAAGTACGGAAGATCATATTGATATGGACTGGACGAAGCGCAACTGTCCGCCGTTCAGCAGTACATCGGGATGGGCTACGGCTTTCTACTGCTGCTTTGGGACGGGTACCGACAGGTCGGCGTTGATGACTCCAGTCCTCCGCATGCGATCTAGCCTACGCCCCATCTGAGCCATCACGGCCGGCTGCGGACAGATACTGTGAGGAGGCAGTGCTTGGGTCGGAACCGGAATTTCTCACCTCGTTCCAGGTCTTTATCATGCTATCCCGGGCGAGATTGTCCTCCAGGTACCGGCGGATTCTAGAAAACTTCGGTTCGTACAGCGCATCCAGCGTCTTTCTTGTGACTCCTTCTGCAAATACTCCGACATTGTTCTTCAGGGAGCGATCCAAGCGCAGAAGGAACGGCACGAATGCAGCGTCCGCGATGGACCACCTGCCGACGGCGAAGCCTGCGTCTGGAAGCAGCGCCTGCATTTCCTCTACAGCGGCAAGCATGCTGTCCACCCCTCCTCCGAGGAAGATGAAGCTGAAGAACACCTTGCAGAACTTCTCCTCGGTGGTCTTGATGAAGAAGCGCGCCTTCGCGCGTTGAACGGGGTCCGTGGGGAGGAGATGGGTCTCCGGGAAGAGATCGACAAGGAACTCGAGGATGACCGTGGACTCCGAGATTGTTTCTGCCTCCGGTGAGGGGACCTCGCCTTCGTGTAGGGCGGGGCCGCCGTAGACGAGGAAGGGGACCTATGAAGGAGGTGAGTATGCGAGCTTGCGAACTCTCTCCTGGTCGGTACGTACCTTCGCCTGGGAGTAGACCTTCTTGTACCACTCTGGTTTGCTCAATAGATTGATCCAGATTATGTCGTACTTCGCCCCGGCTTCTTCGAGCGCAAGGCGCACCTGTACCTCGGTAAGTGACTGAAACTCTCGGAGCTATCGTAGCCAGAGACTGACCCTGTGCGGGTATGGTGAGTCCTGACGTTTGCGAGAGTTGTTAGCGACGTCATAGAGGAGCACGTCGATGGCTAAGTTGGGGTGCTTACCACGGAATTGTAAAGTGTAAGTCTCTTGGTTGCAGGCATCGTGATGTGTAGTCGCAGTTCAATGCTGCTATAGCTCTACAGCTGCGGTATATATACTGTTGCGTCTCTCGGCGAGTACGTGGGGTTTGATTTCAGAGTTCGCATTGTCGCCGGCTGCCATGGATGTTCGTACGGACGGCATCCATCCTGTTCGGGATGCCGGCAGTTTGTGACATATAGCCGCCTTATGCTGACCGAGTTATGCTCCCAAACGCCAGAGCTCACACAACGCCTGTCAACTTCAACCGCGTCAAACGCGTGAGCAAGTGCGAATGCCACCGGCAGTCATCCTTCACAGCTCCGACGCGCGGCGGATGGGATGGCCGTGGCAGGCCCGACTGTTCATGTCCGGTGCATCACGGCTTTCAGTGAATCTTCATGCCTCCAAGTAGATGCTGTGAGTAGACTGCGCCTCTGGGCTTTGAAGTGCTTCGCACGGTCTTTTTTTTTTTTTTTTTTTTTTGGATCTAAGGGTATACATGGTAGTAACTAAGCTACCGCTACAATTACAGGCAGTGCTTCGCACGGTCTTTTTTTTTTTTTTTTTTTTTTGGATCTAAGGGTATACATGGTAGTAACTAAGCTACCGCTACAATTACAGGCAGTGCTTCGCACGGTCACCGTCCGACTGCCTAGTGCAGGTGTCTATCATCACGTGACCGTGGTGCCCGCCTCACGACGATCACAGCCGTCGTGCGACGTGGGCCGTTCGTACCAGCTGAGAACGTCCTCAAGCTCATACTGTTCGAGCAAATCGACCGTCTATTGGGCTCATTGGTACTCTCAGGCCAAGGGCACAGGATAGAGCAGGTCTGTCCTCCCACATCGCGTGCTGATGCCAGCGATAGCTGACTTTGTACTACAGGCCGATCGATGACGCGACGTCAAGATTTTGTCTGGTCTCGATCACTATCCTCTCAGTAGTGAGTGGACAAGCATGGTGTCTGTGCGTAATGATCCACGAGGCGGTCAGCCTCTGCCTCCGGGACCGGGCGTACTTACTATTTGCGTCCATCCAGCCGGACCTTGTCCGCACACCACGTCCATCTCCACTCCTTTGCCCCTCGAGCACTCTGCTGAGCTGACTGGTCTTACGACGATGTCGGCATCTGCGACTCTCGCAGCAGCTGCAACGGCATTCAACGCGACTGTGGAATCTGATACAGTCTTCGCTCCGACCACGATCCTCGCACTGGTTCTGTTCCTGATGCTCACAGCGTTTCTCTTCGGCGCGCCGCTGTTCTTGGCTATCCGGAACCAGCATCGCGGCTCTCAGGTACCACACCGTCACGACATCGAGAGTCGGCATGACAAGGACACCTACGCCTACTTCGAAGTCGTTGACACTGGCCCGAAGCGACGTCGGTCAGCCTCTCTATGGTTGCGGTTTACCTGCTGGGTCTCCGGTTCTTCGCCGTACACGGCGGCGGCGGAGCCCGAGCTTCCTTGGCCGGTGTACACGATTCTATCTCGCCTGCGGCCCAAGGCTCCGCTGTATATTCGGACGTTCGAGGCGTTGGCATTCTGGAAGCGGGACGAAGTCAAGGTTGGTCGGCGTTCATTCGATCTGCTTGCGGGAACTGACACAGTCGCTCTGTTTAGCGTGAGACGTTTACAATCCCCGACGTGGAGCTTGCCAAAAAGAAATTCGAGGCTAGTGTCAGGTCGGAGACCGCTGCTGAGCCCGACCACGCGGTCAAGCATTCAAGGCGTTGGTGGACAACGCTGTTCGCCTTCAAACCTATCACAAAGATCCCCGGAATCCTCATCCACCCCTGTGATGGCTCCCCGGCTTTCTCCTACGCTGAAGAGGAGGAGTGCACCCCTCCTCATCTGTCTCCGCACTTCGCCACTACCGTGTTTGACCACGCTCCAGCACCTCCTTCTCCGGCCGTCGAGGTCGATCCGAACTTCAGCCCAGCGTCGACAATCTCCGAGCCCGACAGCCCGATGCTAGTCACGCCTGTCTCAGAGTCAGCCGCGTTCCCCGACGTCTCTCCACTGCACTTCCTCGATGTTCCCATGCCTTCAACAACTGCTCCCGCTGAGGAGATGGAGTTCGACGACATCATCAACCTATCCAGCTTCTCTGGCAACGTCTTCGTTCTTGAATCGCCTCCGCATTCGAAGAAGTCGAGGTCTTCGCCCGCACGGAGCAGGGTTAGCAGCATCGTCGCATGTGCCACCCCGAACGCCGGCCTTGGCTTCGAGATCGACGAGCCTCGGCCGGTGTTCGTCATTCAAGGCAATTCCTCGGAGACCGACGACATCGAGGACAGCGAGGATACTCGTAGGCGGCTGCTCCCACGGTTCAGTTCTTCGTCCAGCTCCTCCAGCGCGAACTCCGTCCCGGACATCGCATCCGCACTCGCCGAATTCCCCGAATCCCTGTCTGTCTGGTCGACGAGCACGAGGGCGACTTCGCCATCCTCGAGGCTCCCTCGGAAGCGCGATATCAGCCCCTCCTGCGATTTTGTGTCTGTAGACTTCAGCATCACGCAGAGTTCACGGTCGACGTACTATGGCATTTTGGGCGGTTACAGCGGCGGAAGCAGCAGCAACGAGGACTTTGTACGCTCAAAATGATGGAGCTCGGGCTTGCCATTCGAGGGGGAGCCGCTTCAACAGATTCCTTTCATGTCATTATTGTCGGCTGGCTGTGCGGGTTAAGGGTCTGGAGTATACCTCCTTCCAGTCCACGGATTAATTTTTGTGGTACTCATACACACGCTCTACTGTATTGCTCTGCATGAACCTTGTACGGTTTTCTGTCCGAACTTGAAGTCTGCACAGAGGTCAACGTCGGACGTCAGATTCTGCGGCATCCACAATTACACCTGTCCATTAGTTCGACCTGATACTTCACGAAGAATTTTGCCCTCCTATCATTAATGTACGGCCCAGCAGGTAATGTCCTCATTCTGCGACAGAGAAGCTCTTCAGCCCGGACGATAACCTTGCGCGGTTCGGACTCGGACCGGAACATCCGAGTGCGCTACTGAGCGCTTGTCGAGTTTCGAACTTCCTCCTCCTCCTCCTCCTCCTCCTCCTCCTCCACCGCCCATATGTTCTTACACCACGAGGCCACCTCCAATAGCGAGCCCAATTACTATCAGAGCAACACCCACCACGCCTCCTAGCTCGCTGCTGACCCTCGTCTTTTCTGCCCCGGCCGCGTTCGACGTCTGTGACGCAATACCCGACGTACTGCTGCTTGTTGCGGAAGGACTCCCTGATCCTGAGGTGGCAGAGGTCAAGGTCGAAGAGAGGCCGCTCACGGCCGAGAAGGATCCGGAGCTCGATTGCGACAGTCCAGATGGCGTGCTGCCGGTGGGAACGATGGTGACCGACGACAGGGGAGGTGAGAACGAGAGGGACACCGTTGGGAGCGTGTGTGACGGGATCGATATCGGGATTGACAACGGCGGAACCGTGATCGACCCAGTGCCCGAGGTGCTGCCTCCCACAGTCGCTGCGAGGGTATCGGTGAGTCACACAGTTTACATGTCTGCCCTCAAACACGCTGTGCGGTGCCAAGAGCGGAAAATCCACGTACTGAAGAGGCTGCAAACCGAAGCATAGATCGAACTGAATGCCTTTTGCTCGGGCGAGGTGCAGTTGTTTTGTACGCAGGCCGCGATCACACTGCCCTCTCCGCAGATGCAGTTGGGGTCCGTTCTGCGGTCAGTACATATGTCAGAACATCGCTCCTCCACCTCCACGAGTCGTCAGTACCCACATACTGTCGCATGGAGCTCCTGCTGCTCCCTGCCTCACGCAAGTCTGGGCGCAGGCACCCTGGGCATCCACTCTAGTCATAGTGGCGGCAAGGGTGACGAGTACTGCTACGGCGTTGAGTATCATGGTCGAAGCAAGTGGTCCACGATCGCTCTGCGGGAACTCGTTGTGAGTCTTTATATACAGACTGAGGAGGTCGTGATGCGAGAGGAGCACGGTTCCACAGAGGTATGACGAACATCCAGCTGCATGACCGGGAAGCACTGCCTTGGTGGCGGCTGCCAATTGAAGTTTAGCGGCCATGCATGACAGTGCAGCATCACTTGAACTACACGACCATGTCTGCGTATAGTCGATATCGATGAAGTGTCCAGCATATGCGCGAAGGCGATAGAGTGCTATTTATGATCTCGTCTCTAACCTTTCGCCATAGCCATTCAGTATGGCGCCTAACCTCGATCGTGCACTGACTGCTGAGTCCAGGATACGCGGATGCTATATACATACAGCTGGTCTCGTGCGTCGCGTTCGCCGTTTACCAAGACTTGAACACATGGATCTGCGAACCTCGTATCGTTTTCCCCAAATCCAGTACAAAAGGATGGCTCTTGGATTGTATCTACGCCACCAGCTAACATCCCCGCATTTCTCGAGCTCCGAGTGGGGAAGCCGTTCGTATCATTTTAGGTGCGGCACCATGAGCGCGGAGCGCGCAGCGCGCTGTTGCGACTTGCGCCTCGCATGGCGCTCGATGCCCATTTGCCAAGGCGAACAAAACTTCATACGTGTACACGTTGTCCTCATTCCTCGCCGAAGTCGAGCAACCCGTCACTTGCGCAGTAACATGGGCGCCATGGTTGTCGACGACGGTCTCGAAGGCCTGAGCACAATATGGTACGCATTCGCTATAAGCCGTCCCGTTCGGCGTACTCACATACATACCAAGTTACAGACCCGCAGCCGTGACGTGCCATGCAGACCACCGGCGACGAAAGCACTCGTACTCAGACTACTCGGAAGATGTACACGCCCTCCAAGTCTTCCCCTCTCAGACAAAGCTTTACTATGGACGCGGAAGAGACGGCGCAGGAGAGAGACAACGAGAGACGGGAAGCAGTAGGAGGGGAGATACAAAAGGCAGTCGCGAGCGACGAGGTTGACATTGCCATTCCGCCGGGCGACTTGAACGGTGAGCGCGTCAGTGGCGTATTTCCTCTAATTCTCGTTGCTCAGCTCTACATTCGACGCGTTTGTATCGCAGGAGCCGGCTCCAGTTGTGGCTCGTATGGCGAACAATCCCCAAAGCACGCGTTCTTGGGCCCACAGGAGAGAAGCTCGGAAGGTTATTGGATAATGAGGGGACCGATTCTGATACGATCGCCTAGCCCCGTCTCGCTCTGCGTAAGGAGTGACGTGGAAGTATGTACCAGTACGCGTGTGTGATTGATGCTATCTCTTCGGCGCAGGCGATGGGTGCCAATTCGTTCGTGGGTTGATCGCATGATCAGCTCGAACAGAGTGAAGTGGTTGAAGTGGCAACTTGAAGTCGCGGCTCTTCAGAACTATGATGGTGACGAGCTCACAGGAAGAGTGCCACAATGGGGGTAACGGGACCAAGATCGGACGTCCGCTAGAGCTCACCAGCTTCCATGCAGAATAGGTTTAGCACCATTTTGAGCGGGGTTGTTCAGGGAGGAGGTCGCGCAGCTGGAATTCAGTCTTCATCTATGTCGTCGCCCTCTCGTCTAACGGGATCCAATCTGGCTCGAGTCTCGACCTCGAAGTAAACGCCCGTCTTTGTCTTGTGCGGTGGAGGATGCGGACCTCGCAGCCTATCTACTCACATCGACATCGTTCAAACTGACAGGACATAAGATGCCGTTCTCTTACCGCGTGGTTAGATTGTAAGTCGGAAATATGGTCAATCGGGACTCAGTCTCACCCGTTCTACACCCTCCAAAACTCCGGACAATACACGGTCCCGGGCTGGTCCACGACACGACCGTCCGGACCCCTCACGAACGCCGTAAACACAGGCTCCTGGCTCTCCAACTTCAGCCGTTCGAACCGCTCCAGCGTCGGCCACGTCGCGAAGATCCTAACAGTATATCGCCACAGTGCCTCGCTGAACGACGTCGGGCGTCCCGCGCCCGTCGCAGCGAGATCACGGTGATACTCTGAGGGCCACCAGACGAGCGATGTGATGCTCGGACATAGCCCTCTGAGACGCAGGAGATGCGCGTCGACGTCTGCGTTCAGGTCCGTGGGGATGGGGCGCTGGGTGCCATCAAAGTCAGGACCACATAAACGTGATAGGCGTTACGAGTGAATGAACGCACGTAGGGACGCTGGGTCCGCCATTCAGACAATTCCAGCCGTCGGAGGCGACGCACGGGTTCGTCCCCGAGGAGGTGTGTGGGCCAAAGCGTGGATGCAGCGTGGTTATACCCTTGGAACCCGGCCCATACGATTCTCAACGAGGACAGGTTGGGCAGGGCGGCCAGGGTGCGGCGCAAGTCCGGGATCGCCCCGAAGAGGGCGCGGTCGAGAAAGAGGTGGGTGACGGAGTGCAGCTGGAGATCCGACACCGGCAGATGCAAACAACCGTTGGAAACGTCGACCGTCAGCCTCGTGACGGAAGCTAGGGGACTGGGTGAGAGGGACTGGGGTGGGTGAGAGGGACGGAAAAACGTGCGGGCGTGGACGCATGCGGTCGCCTTCGACAGTGCGTTCCCCGTCGTCTTGAGCTCTGTCAGCTTGAACGCCGCACTGGTGAAAACGACCGGGAACGCCTGGAGGTCGTTGTAGTCGATGAAGTCCAGTTCCTTCAAGTTCACCAGCAGCCCGAACGCCTCCTCAAGCACCCCTGCTAGGTTGCCCATCTGCCGCGCGTCGACGGAGTAGTGCGCCCGCGAAGCGGCGGCAGCATATGTCGACGAGTGCCCGGAGAGCTTCTGCAGCACCGTCGGCCGCACGGAGCTGAAGACCACCGAGGGCACGCGGATCTGCAGCGCCCGCACCGCCGCCGCGCGGCGCTCGCTCCCGCAGACGGCCTGCAGAAAGGAGCGGAGCTGGAGGATGTGGGGGCCGACAGAGACACGGCAGTACAACGCCTCCTCCGCCACGTAACGGAAATCTTTGCAGACCTGCGTGAGGGGTACGAGGCAGCGCCGACCGATCTCGTCGCTGGCCATTAGGTCGGCGATGAGGAGCCATATTTCGAGCGGTAATCGGACCGTCAAGGACGGGCTGTTGTCCGCTGCTGCTTCAAGTTCTGATTCATGTGGAGGATCGACCTGGCACCCGCCGGTTCCAGTCAGCTCTCGTCCTGACAAACACATCGAATACCGGCGTGTACATACCACAATTTGGTTCCCCTGCCGAAGAACTTGAGCTCTTCTTCTTCGGGCGGAGGCCCACAACAGAACGCGGCTGCGCATGTGGCGAGCGGTCGTAGAGAGCAGGGACGATGTGTAGCGAGTTTTGCCAACGGGGCCTGCGGCTCTTAAGTCAGAACTGAAGAGAAACGGCTCCCCCCTTCCGCTCTCCCGCTACTTAACGTGACCTTGGCGATTGCGAGGAGGGCGCGGCGCCTCAAGCCCGACGGTCCGGGGCGCGAAGTTTGCGATCGTGAGTGGCTATCCTGAGGCACCGGGAGCCCTATTCCATGGAACAAGTCGTTACATTGAACGCCCATCTCAATCGCATGCGAAGAAGTTTGAACCACTCCTTACACGCTCAGGGCTTATTCAATGTGCTGCTCGACTCGTGTTGCGTGCTGATCGCATTTCAAACGACGCACGTAATCAGCGTGCGATTAGCAAGTAACACGGCGACAAGCAACATTCATGTTTATGATGACAATGTAACGGCGTATCCCACAGATTGATGTCACCGGTGAGGTGGTCTTCGGGCTCTCTCCCACATGGTAGGACCGTCGTCCCTCGTGCTGGGACTTGCTTGGACCAACTGCTAAGAATCAGCTGAGCTCGACGAAACTATAGCACAAGAAATACAGCACAGATCCACGAACCAAGCATGAGATAATGATACCACACAAACCCGTCCTCCTCCCAAAAATTCACACGTCAAACCTCCTCACCTGGCACTGACAATCCTCCTGTCATCGAACACGACCGACCCGCGCGCCCCCCTCGCGATACGCAGCTTCACCATCTCCCACGCCTCCTCCTGCGCCTCCTCATCGTCCTCGGAGGGCTCGTCTATCCCGCCACTGACCTCCGTCCCCGTCCCGGCCTCGAGGTCCCACACTCGGATGCTGCCGTTCACCCTGAGACTGACACAACGCCCGTCCGCGAGGGCGAGCGCCGAGACCGGCCCGATCTGCCCGTGGAGAGAAGGAGAGCTTTGGCGACGCCGAGGAGGTGCAGAAGGACGTCGAGAGCGAGGAGGTAGAGCGACTCATATGGTGAGCGCGTCAGCGATATATTTTCCCTGTCTCGTTGTTCACCCCTATATTCCACGCGTTTGTATCGCAGGAGCCCGCTTCAGTCGTGTCTTGTATGGCGAACTTGAACAGTCCCCTAAGGGTGTCGTCGCCACAGGATCAGCTCTCCACGATGGGGAGTCTGGGCGCGGAAGGTCATTGGAGCATAACGGGAATGCCCGATGACTGATTCCCTTGCGAATCGCTATCGAGTAGCCCGTCTAAGTACATCGTGGGTTCGAGGTATAGTTCAACGGGACTCAGACTTACTCGTTCTACACGTCTCTCCACAACCCCGGACAGAACACAGACGGGTGGTCAGAAACACGACCGTCCGGACCCCTCACAAACGCCGTAAACACCGGCTCCTGGCTCTCCAACTTCAGCCGTTCGAAGCACTCCAGCGTCGGCCACGTCGCGAAGATCCTATCAGTATATCGCGACAGCGCCTCGCTGAACGGCGTCGGGCGTTCCGCGCCCGTCGCTGCGAGCTCGCGGTGGTACTCCGAGGGCCACCATACGAGCGACGTGATGCTCGGACACAGGCCACTGAGGCGCAAGAGATGCGTGTCGACGTCGGCGTTGAGGTCTGTGGGCAGGGGGCGCTGCGAGACATTGTCAGAATCGTATAAATGCCGTAGGCGTTACGAGAGTCGAGGCGCAAGTGATTGAACGCACGTAGGGATGCTGGGTCCTCCATTCGGACAATTCGAGCCGTCGAAGGCGACGGATGGGTTCGTCCCCAAGGAGGTGTGTGGGCCAGAGCGTAGACGCAGCGTAGCCATATCCTTGGAACGCGGTCCAGACGACGCGCAACGAGAGGAGGTCGGGCAGGGCGGCCAGAGTTAGGCGCAAGTCCGGGATCGCCACGAAGAGGGCGTGCTCGAGAAAAAGGTGGGTGACTGAGTGCAGTTGCAGATCTGACACCGGAAGATGCAGACAGCCGTTACGCACGTCCACCGTCAGCTTCTGGAGGGAAGCTAGGGGACCCGGAGCGCGGGACCGGGGGCGGTCTTCGGGATCGAAATACGTGCGGGCTTGGACGCACGCCGTCGCCTTCGAGAGTGCGTTCCACGTCGTCTTGAGTTCTGTCAGCTTGAAAGCGGCACTGGTGAACAAGATCGGGAACGCCTGGAGGTCGTTGTAGTCGATGAAGTCCAATTCCGTCAAGTTGACCAGCCGTCCAAAAGCCTGCTCGAGCACCCCTGCAATGTCCCCCGTCTGCCGTGCATCCACCGAGTAGTGCTCCAGCGAGGCGACGGCAGTGTACGTCGAGGAGTGTCCGGAGAGCTTCTGCAGCACCGTCGGCCGCACGGAGCTGAACACCACTGAGGGCACGCGGATCTGCAGCGCCCGCACTGCCGCCGCCCGGCGCTCGCTCTCGCAGACGGCGTGCAGGAAAGAGCGGAGCTGGAGTATGTGGGGTCCGACGGAGACACGGCGGTACAATGCCTCCTCTGCCACGTAACGAAAGTCTTTGCAGACCTGCACGAGGGGTACGAGTGAGCGCCGACCGACCTCGTCGCTGGCCAATAAGTCGACGATGAGGAGCCAGATCTCGAGTGGTAGTCGGAGCTCGAAGGGAGGACTGTTGTCCGCCGCTGCTTGTACGTCATATCGTTGGTCGCACTGGCACCCGGTAGCGGTCAGATCTTATTCCAAAGACATCACAATCTTGCACATACTGGACTTTGGTTGCCCTGCCGCAGGGCTTTAGCTTTTCTTCTCCGGGTAGAGAGCCATGACAGAATGCGGCTGCCCATGCGCCGAGCGGTGGTAGAGAGCGAAGGAGAGGTCTAGCGAGTCCCGTCTCCGGGTGACGATTCTTGACTATCTCGGATCCGCTCTCCCGGTACTTAACGTAATTCTCGGCGGTTGCGAGCAAAGTGAGGAGCGCCGGCACGCCCGAGGGCCCGGGGCGCGCAGCATGGCGTCGTGTGTGCCTCTCCGGAGGCGGCCTGGGACTTGCTTGAGCCAACTGCGAAGACACGAAGCGATCAAACTCGAGGAACCACAGCACAGGACATACAATGCAGATACACGAACCAAGCATGAGTATAATGATACCACCCAACCCTCATCCTCCTCCCGAGCACTAGACGTCGAACCGCCTCACCTCCACACCCCGCCCACTCGCACTAACAATCCGCCTGTCATCGAACACGACCGACCCCCGCGCGCCCCTCGCGATACGCAGCTTCACCATCTCCCACGCCTCCTCCTGCGCCTCCTCATCGTCCTCGGACGGCTCGTCCATCCCGCCACTAACCTCCGTCCCCGTCCCGGCCTCGAGGTCCCACACCCAGATGCTGCCGTTCACCCCGAGACTGACACAGCGCCCGTCCGCGAGCGCGAGCGCCGAGACCGGCCCGACCTGCCCGTGCAGCGTGCGCACGAAGGAGAGCTTGGGCGACGCCGAGCTGGACGACGACGAGGGCAGGTGGAGGCGGTACAGCTGCAGGCCCGACGCGCTGTACATACTCGACGACATGTATGGGGATGGCGACGATGACGGTGAGGGGAGGGTGCTTGATGACGACGACGACGACGGTGGCGAAGAGCTGCCAGACCGTCGCTGTTCATTTGACAGTGCTGTGGAGGGGATATCGTGCCCCGGGGCGAGCACGACCCACTTCCCGTCCGTCTGCGTGTCCGCGACGCGCACGACCTTGCGGCTCCACTGCTCGCGGATCGCGCGCAGCTTATTTTCGTCGAGCCAGCCTTGGGGGACGTCGACGGCGCGCGTCGTGCGGGTGCTCGAGACGACCATCCGCTCCGACTCCGTGTTCGACACGATCAGCTCCGTCGCGCCGACGGACCAGTGCGAGGGGTACACGGGGATGGCGTACGCGAGCACGAGCTTGTACGTCGTCGGCGAGGGTGTGGAGAGGACGAGCGAGCTGGGAGGATAGGACGTGAAGGAGGTGAGAGTCTGCGTGTGGCGGACGGTGTTCTCGGAGATGTCGTAGATCGACAGGTGAAAGGACTGCGAGAGCGTGACGAGCAGAGGGTGGTGGTAGACGGCTTGCACGATGGGTGTGTATCGTGAGCTCCGCCCGGACGGCACGTATGTGAACAGCCGCGAGGAAGACGACGGAGTGTGGTGGTCGATCGAGTATAGCACGAACTCGCCCGTGGATAGGAAGCTCACGAGCCGTCCGTGGTGCCCCGAAGTCGGAGGAGACTGGTCGAGTGCCAGAGCGGTGACATATGCAGCGTTGCCACGGCTCGATGGGCACCGAAGAATATGTGGCGCGTGGGCAGGTGACGATATGACGACCGTGGGGGTACTACTTGGCCTTGACGAAGCTGCAATAGTGACATTTCCGGCAAGCAGCAGGTGGGTCTCGTCCAGCTGAGCAGCTTCCGAGCGTGATCCGAGAGGGTTGCCCATGTCGAAGTGCTCTATGGAGCAGCGACCTGATAATCAACGCGTATGAGTACCAATTGTGTGCAACGCTCGAACGATAAGGAAGAGAAGTAAAGAAGGAGAGCACCCGCAGGAGAGCCAAGCGAGGGCCAGTCTGGCCCGTGCTTTTGCTCACCGAAAGCCACTGCCGACGACCAACAAGACGCTGTTGCCGTGCCTCCTCACCGGCCTCGGCACACAGAGGACGACGCTGTGCACTTTCAACCACTATCTGCCGACCCAATGTCGTGGATCGAGCTCGGCTCAGGCTCAATCGCCTCCTCACCACGCACTCCGTGATCATCGAGCTATGAACTTGTTGTACGCTGGTCAGATTGACTATACCTCAGTCCCAACCGCGACCGATGTGGTCACGTAGGGGCAGCAGGAGGCATCCGTGCAGTGACATCAGGCGGGCGGCCGTGATTTATGTAATCCGGGAGCTCTTGGACCGGATAGGCAGAATCTCTGCTCGAGTTCTCCACGAAAAGCATCCTGAAGCTTCCCGTGGTGGACAGGGGACAACGAGATGGGTACGCCGTATACGGCATGCCATCCAGAGGTATAGATCAACAAGACAGCGAGATCACGTCGTAGTGGTGCAGCAGAAGTCCGCACGCCGATATCGAGAGAGCATTCAACGCGCGAGGAGGAAGGCGAGATAAGTGGGACAGCGCAGCGGGTGCGTGCGATCATTCGCAGATCATAGTCCAGAGGATAGTCCGCCGTAGAGACCCCAGCCGTTCGAACGTTCTCAAGTGTAGAGTTACTCACCTGTCCGCCAGTTCGAGCTGATGCGGAACATCCACTTCCAGTCCTTCATGTCTTCAACTTTCGCCCTCCCAGGTAGAGGCTTCACCTCCCGACCATCTCCCCGACCAATGAAGCCCCTCCCGCCCCTGAGCCGAGTCCTACCGTACTCACTGATGTAGAGCGACTTCCATAGCTATGCGATGAAGATGTTCAATATCGAGGCTTCGTGTCTTCTGGTGATGAGTCAAGTATATACCTGGTTGTCGAGAGATAGTCGGAAGAAATTCCGATTGGTAGCCTGCATGGCGCAGAGATCGGTCCATGAGAGGTGGGAGAGAATGAGGAGCATGATCTCGTCGAAGAGTAGGGTGTCAAATGCCAGCTGGGGTTTGTGGACATCGAGAGAAGGCTCCGAAGATGTATGAGCACGTTTAGAGGGAGGCAAAGGCGCAGGTAACAGTTCGCGCTTCATGTTAAAGAGCCTGTCTACTCCCGTAGATGGATGGGTGGAAGCGCGGCGCGGCCAGGAAAACCGATGATGAGGAGAGGTCTGAGGTCAGGGGGCACGAAGTCGGCGAGAGAGAGCGACAGCGAGCACGAGCGGAAACCCAGCGACGAAAGATGGGCCCTCGACAACGCAGACAGTCGGCCACAACGAAGAACGAAGGAGAGCTCGTCGTCGTCGCCGTCAAGGTCGATGAGCGAGGCGGGAATTACCTGCATTAGTCACCCCGCTCGGTATTTTACCGGTCCGGGACGGCCCCCACGTGGCCTTTGGCGCCCTGGCGGGGCGTTGTCCTCGCGAGTCGGACTCTCGTCGTTCCTCCTCCTCCCCCTCGCGTTGCTTGCTCCTTTTGCAACAGCCACTTCGTGATGGATATGAAAACACTCGGCTTGCAATTCAAGTATCGCTGTCTTATGGCCATCACCAGCCGGAACACTGGCATTCACAGATCACGCGACACTGCTTCGACAACAATTATCGTTGGAAACCCTCTTTGAATTGACAGCGCTGCATACTCCGTGGATTAACGGCCCTCGGAAATGTCACCCTGCAGCATCGTTGAGAAGACTCTGTAGTCTTTGCTTGACTACGCGCTTAGGCCTGCGGCGAGCCGAGAACGTCCGAGTCAAGAGCTATGTTGTATTTGCACAGACCTTGCGCGCGACCATACACTACCATACACCGCTTATAACCAAGCTGGTACTCTGGTAGCCCATCAACGTTCCCTACTCTCGTACCGGGAGTTGTGAACCACCTTGTTCTGCTGTCGCATTTGCCAGTACAGTGACCTGCCAGCTACGCCTCACGATGCCACACACCGCTCTAGCCTCTGCCCACGCGCATGGTCCCGCACAACGTAAGTCTGATGCAGACACCTCTCAAAACTTGCCATCGCATGCTGACAGTGAGTTGTACACAGGAGAAGGCGCGTCTTCGTTCTGCTTTCGCACAGTCCGTGCACTCGAGTGGTTCGCCACAGCAGCCGAAGGTCCCGATATATGGCATATGAAAGCCACCATGCTTGAAGACCTCACGATAGACAACACTTCAGGCATACACACAGGCACTCTGTGGAAGATAGCGGGGCTCATGACCAGTCTACGCGAACTCCACATGAAAAGATGCAACCCCGACCACGTCCAAGAGTTCTTGATCAACGTCCCGCCCCAGGCGCCACTCCAGCACCTCTCCCTTCCTCGTCTCCCGTATAATTTCCATGAGATTCCCTGCTGGCCAGGAGTGCGGAGCCTCGAGCTGCTGATGGGCGGCGACGAACCAGACGCGACTGTCCCCAATCCCTTTCCCTCCTTGACACACCTCAAGCTCCACGGGTCCCACTGGAACGAAATAGACCTCACGCTGCAGCTACTTCGAATCTCCCGCTCCCCGCAGCTCGTTTCCCTCTCCGTCGCCCTCGCGAGTTGCTTGCCTCTATACGCGTCCAACCAGCGCGGCTTTCTCGGCCTCTCTATACGCTTCCCTAACCTGAAGTACCTCGAAGTCGACGAGTCCGGATTTCAGGTACGCCACAGTGACTGTCTTGACCTCCGAGCCGTATGCTAACCCGCATATCATGGCTCCCGGGTAGGTAGATCCAGACGCCCCGGTTTTGTGCTTGGAACCACGCGATTTCGACGTTGCCAGCTGGAAGGCGTACTTCCCGAACCTCGAGACCCTCGTCTGGACGCCACCGAACGACACGCTCATAGCAGGTCGCGGCCTGAGGGAGGAGTTTCACGGCGGTGTCTTCGCGGGCTTTTCGTGGCGGCTGTTCGATGGATGGGAGAGCTTGAAGTGCTTTAGAGGTGGGATCGTCGTGGCGTCTCCAGCGCAGGATGGGACCACCAGTCGCATATGGTGGACTCGGCGCCGCGATTCGTTATGTCCCGTGTTTGTACCGGGGTGCGGCGATTGTGACGGTGAGCTGTGGCAGATCAGTGGGGAGGAGGGTTGCGTCGCCGAGGACACGCCCATAGTTCCTGCAGTTGTGTCAACGAAGGGGTCTTCTTAACGTACCGGGCTGGCAAGGGGCCCTGATCAGGGCCACCGGAGTCCTTGTTACCTACCTAGAAACCGCTTTTGTGTATAGAACCCACAGTCATTGTTCGAACCGCCTACGAGGTTGGTCAGCTGGCATGTCATTATGAGTAGTATGCCTCGTGGTCGCGTACTGTTTCGCGCAATATAACAAGGCTTGCCCGTCTCGTCCTCGATCACTGACCATTTTCTCCTTGTTGTCCCTATCCTACCCTCTCCGTCAACCGGCTAATCTGTGATGTTCCAGGCGACCTCTCCCTCTCGTTTGACACATCCACCAATTGTAAGTCCAGCACCGTCCCTTGATCTCCCGCAGAGAGGGAGCCTGAACAGAGTTGTTCATAGAAAACCACGCGGACGAAACCGACCTGGAAGTGGCGCTTCAAGCTACTCGCATCGTGGCGGAGACATGATTATAAGCCTCGATCCTGCAGCCCGACATGTTTCTGCAAGAATTCTCTAGTGGACGACATTGGAGAAGATCACCTTGGCGTGCGACTGCTCAAGGCTGAAGACTTCGAGGCGTTCGCCACCTCTCTCGCGATGTCGGGTTGTCCGCTCCAGCGCCCGGGCTCCGTGCAGGCTTTGGCCATAAGGACGATTCATGGTGTAGCCCAAGACACCTTGAAGAACGTAGCCGCTACCCTCGTCGTCGTCCAGGAGCTCCGTCTGGTTGGCCTTAGCAGAGACTGCGTCGAAACAGTCCTATCCGTGATCCCGGCAGAGACATCCATCCAATACATGGCGACGACGTACCTCCCTCGGCAAAGCTTTCCCTGCTCAGCAACCGTGAAGGCCCTTGAAACCTGGGATGACCTTTGCCACCACGGAGACGGATTCCTCTCCCTGGCTCATCTCAAGCTTCACGAGCAAAGTTGGCACGCTGTTGCGGCGTCTCTGGAGACCTTCGTAGTATCCGCCCAGCTCGTCTCCCTCTGCGTTGCCTTCACGAACTGCACACCTGAACGCTATCCTATCCGCTTTAATACATCCCTCCCGAACCTGCAATATCTTGAGGTAGACGAGGCTCGCTCCGCGGTACGTCGTGCTAAGTATACACTCAGCGACGTGCATCCAGCGACTGATCTGACTGGGCAGCTGGTAGAAGGCGAAGTGTCTCTTACGCATGAGCCGAACGGCTTCTCACCGGAGAGTTGGATGTCCGCGTTTCCGAACATCGACACGTTCGTTTGGACGCCACCGAGCAACAATAGCGGCACCACGTCGAGGAAATACGTGGATGGGTCTATCTTCTCAACATTCGTGGACAGGCTGTTCTCTTCATGGCCGAGGATGACCTGCTTCAAAGGCGGCGTGCTCGTGGAGGACGAGGACCGGGGAAAGCGTCGAGAGTGGTGGGTCCGGTGGCGCGACAGGTCCATCAGATCCTGTGCGGAGGAAGAGGGCAACGACGACGGATGGTTCACGTATGAGAGCAAAGACACTTCAATCGGGTATGGTAGCATTGGTCATGCGTAGACGTTTTCGTGTCAATACGAGAGTGTATATTTCGACTCCGCCGCTGTGGCAAAAGACGAATTGTGGCAGAGTCCTGGCGCGCCACCGTTAGAAACAGAAAGACAAGGCAGAATACCCGACTGCGGCGATGAGGATACGGCGCGGCCGGGGTGATCTTGACAACTGTCCAGATGGCCGTCTGGGTATTCAGTGACCGGTTCGTCTTGCTTGATATGCCTCCTGGTCGTGTGAGCTACCGCCGCACATATGCGTGCTCCTCGGACTCGCCTCCCTCAACCTCTTCAGATCGCCACAGTTCCCCGGTCGTCGGGGAGACGTCCTAAACTACGCGCTTACTTCCAGGTGCGAGGAGGTCGCTAAATACAAGCAAGCAATATTCGCGCCCGTCCACCTCAGCATCCTCTTCTGAGAGTTATCTGTACTTCTCGTTGACGAATGGACCTCATTCATCTCGATTATCATCTATACCCCCCCACTGTGCCCTCTACCATGACATCCCCCGCTGCTCAGCTCATACCGGGCGCACTGGTACGTATGTACGCCACTGTGTTATGACGGCTGTACTCACGGGGATACCATGCCAATTCGCTACATGTCTAGCCTCCTCTCAGCCCGCCTCGAATTCCTCTAGATATTTGGACCCTCATATTTGAGGAGCTCCTCGATCAGTATCAGCTCGACTACGACACTCAGGCGCGACTGGCCCTAGTGGGTGCCACTCGCTTATGCAAGGAGCTGCAAGCAGAGGCCGAACGCTATCTGTACCACGTTGTGGGACTGAAGGCGCAGTGGATCTGGAAGTTCGAAATGTTCCAGGAGGCCGTACGCATGTGCCCTACCCGCCGCGCGGGCGCCATCCGAGATCTGTCCCTCGTCTTCTGGACGTCCCTACGATTTGGGTGTACCGAACACATTCCCAGACTTGGCGAGTTTCTGAATGAAGAGTTCGAGTACGAAGGGGGCGCAGGCGAGAAGACTTCAATTGAGCTCCATGCTCTGACGATCCCGCTCGAGCTGGCGATTCAGTTGCACTATGAAACAGAGGATCCAGACAGTCTCGAGGTGTCTGCAAAGCCGATCAGAGCTTTTTCAAAGCTCAAGAGTCTTACAATGAATATCGGTGCCGTAGTAATTACAATGATCATTGCAATGTCCCGGCCAGCCAGCCTGGGGACATTGCAATGTCCTCCCCCGACGTATTTGCGCGTTTCTGGGGTCGTCCCGCATCGCCCGACGTCGCCATTTTTCGTGCACGTTCGTATATGCGTCTCGCATGGTTTCCGCCCAGTTTGCTGCGTGTGTGATGACCTGTAGTTAATGATAGTGTCGGCGCGAGCGAAGGAGTCGAACACCGCGCAGAGTATTAGACGCCCCGCATCCGCACCTTATCTTGGCCGGCGTCTGCCGGGCAATCTTATCAGCTTGCGGGCGCCAGCCCGCTCTCGGCCCTCAGGCACGTTCCGAATCGCCGGTCGGTGGCCACGCTCACGGCAAAACCGACGAC
>WJSG01017587.1:0-14696 GCA_016618145.1 Sanghuangporus lonicericola | reverse complement strand
AGCGATAGGGAAGGAGTATGGGGCTGTGGCGAGCATACTGGCCGACGTAGGACGGTCGGGAGTACTGGGCTCGCTCCTGTGGAACCTCCGGAAGGGCCCAAATTCCGTGCATAGACGTGTCCGATACCTATCACCGGTCGATCAGGCAAGAACGTAGTTTTGACGGCATTGTGAGGCGACCCAGTTTCCTACTATCAGCCTGCTCATGATCCCACAATGGCATCTGCTTTAGGATATCTCTGGAGAAAGCCAGGCCTTCGATCCTCACCCCGTATTTCTTTGCCACTTTCAGCATTCCCTTTAGCTCCTCCGGCAACCCTTTCAGCTTCGGGTTCCACTTCTGGAAGAACGGGTTAACGCGCAGGGCACGCGTACTCGGTCGACAGTTCTTTGGGACGTGATTGGACAGGATATCATCCGCCAGGAAGGCCCACAGGGGTCGCTCCTGTCCCATGCAGAGGTACGCCTTTAGCCACATTATATCAATCGCTTCGTTGCGACTCTCTAGGTGAACCATTCCCAGACCACCCTGGTCTACGGGGAGGCACACATGTTTCATTCCCACCGGCGTGTTGCGCCTATCATCCCATAGGTAATCCCTTATGATTTTGTTGAGACGCTTACAGATCGTTTCCGGCATGCGCTGAACCGTTGTCAGGTATTGCGTCATCCCGCCAACTATCATTTGTACCACATGTTTCTTGCCGTGCACCGTCGCGTGTCCGTCCCTCCACCTCGCCATCACCTGCATTAGGGGCTGGCGCATAGCCACTATTTTAGTGAGTACAAGCGACCATACATCAGTCTGGTCGATGCCGTTGCCGAAAAAGGCCCCTAGGATCCTCACCGCTTCCCCTTCTTGGGCGACGTGAATGCCTTTTGGATAGTTCTTCCATGCACCAGTACTTCTGTACGTTGTTGCCATTTCTTCCCGAAAGGTCGGGCGCCCTAGTGGTATGATTTCTGTTTTGCTGATGTTGAACTTTGCTTTCGCTGCTGAACACCAGGTGTCTAGAACTTTTTGAAGCGTGCTAAAGTCGTCCTGACTTGATAGATATACCGTAGTATCATCCGCAAAGAGGACAGCCTTAAGCGTTTCTGACGAACTCGGGATGCTGAAGCCTTCAATCTCTGATTTCCTTATCATCGCCGAGAGTGGCTCAATAGCCAAGTCGAAGAGCAGACATGACAGAGGGTCTCCTTGTCGGACACCTCGATATACCCGGTATGCCGTGCTCAGGATCCCGTTGACCATTACTGAGGTCTTAGCGTTACGGTACGGCGATTTGATCAGGTCTATGAAGGAGTCGGGGATTCCGAATTTACCCAGTACTCTCCATAGGTAATCATGGGCGATTTTATCGTATGCTTTCTCCTGGTCGAGTGCAACGATCGCCCCGTCTTGCTCATTACTCTCTGTCCAGTGCATCATCATCCTAGCTAACTGGGTATGGTTGTGTATTTTTCGCCCTGGAACGAACCCCGCCTGCGCTTTATGGATGATAACCGGCGCAACCTCAGCCAGACGGACCGCAAGCGTCTTACTCAGAAGTTTGTAGTCCGTGTTGAGTAGGGTGATCGGCCTATAATTAACCACTCTTGACCTTTCTCCCTTTTCTTTGTAGATCGGCGCAATCCAGCCGTTCGCAAAAGTCGTACTTGCCTCGACTCCGAAGGATCTCATGTCTTCAAATGCCGCTGTCAGGAGTCGGACGACATCGAAATCAGTCCGGTCTGGAAAGCGTGAGTCCTCCACATGCCTCGCATGCAGGATCTTCCATAGTTCAAATGGGATGCCATCAAGACCAGGGGACGTCCCATTCTTCGCGTAACGTAGGGAGAGAGTACTCTCTTCGTATGTGATCTTACCGCCGAGCTCCCGCGCTTGGTGCGGCGTCACCTTGGCATCCAGACTCTCAAGGGCTTCAGCGATGTCAAGTTCGCGTACCTCCGCCGGCTTGATAGACTCGTCGTCACGCTGCACATTCATATGGTGGGTTCTTGCCATGTCCGCCATCCTTTTAGAGTCGTTCTCATAGAGCTTTTCCCCAGCAACGCCGAGCTGGCCTTCCTTTTCGAATGCACTAATGATATCTCTTGGGGCGCACTCCCGATGTAACTTGGACCAATACTTGGTTGGTCGGTCGCCGTATAGTCTGTGAGTGGCCCTCGAATTTTGCTGCTGTTGCTTGTATCGTCTCAGCTTCAATTGCCTTATCTGCTTCGTTAGTGCTTCGGCCTCAGCGATCCTGGACCTCTCGTCCAGCTCCTTGCTAGCTTTCGTCTTCCGTAGGGCACTCTCATGGTCTCGAATCTCTGCGAGTAGTTTGGGAACCACTTGCTTTTCCCTTTCACGGGCAAGTTTCATTATATCACTCTTCAGCCTATGTAGGATTCGTTGCGGGTTACGCTGCTCGCTTCGTTCACCGTCGGCTTCTATAGTGGCAAGTTCTCGCATCGCTTCCATCCCTCTCTCTTTGACCGCTCTCGCCAAACTCTTGTCCTTTATCAGCTGCATGGGGAACGTCGGCCGTCCGGGTCCCACAATCGGGGCGTTTTTCGGGGTTAGCTGGACCAGGGTGAGGCTGTGATCCGTTCTAATCCCAGCTTCGCTGATCGTCCACTCTCTCGCCAGGTCAAAAGTCTCCGGCGTCACGTAGATCCGGTCCAGTCTCGAGAAGGTCGCCTGCATCCCGGTTCCTCTATGGAATGTATATTCTCTCCGGTTCGGGTAAGTCAACCTCCAACCGTCAGCCAGCATGAAGCCTAAGCTCAGCTTCAGTTCATCCAGCGCCGCGACGGACTGGTCTGGTTTATCGTTAATCGGGAGCCTGTCGATTGGGTCTTCGACGTTGTTGAAGTCACCTCCCATCAGGTGCGGCCGTGTGATCTGACTATTGTCTTCATAGAACTTCCTGACCTCCTCGAAGTAGCATCTCCTCTCTGCCGCGCCATTTGAGGTCGGAGCGTACGAGCATAGGAAAGTTTTCACATCGCCGCCCTGGCAGGTCAGCGACACTTGGAGAGCCCTTCCCGGTACGATTACTGTCGCTGACGCTGTCCTCGTATTCACGTATCTCGAGTTTAGGACTATCGCTACCCCTTCGCGTTGAGTTGGGGCTTCAGGGTTTTCGGAGAAGAGGACCCTGATCTTCCTAGCGAACATCTTATGTATCCCGGCTACTCTTTCCTCCGTGAGATGGGTTTCTTGTAGTAGTAGGACCCCGATCCTATGCTCTGCCATCATTCTGTATATACGGCCCCACTTATTGTCTTCATGGTCTTTTACAAGGTTCCCGAAGCCGTTAATACTCAGTGACGCAATCTGTATAGCTGTTTTCCTTTCGTCGCGACTCTTCCTTGCTCTAGTACGCCTTATTTCGTCGTCTTCGTTCGTGCCGGGGGGGCGGGTGGGGGCAGGAGACCCACTACTGCCTTCCATTCCGTCTCCTGGGATGTTTCGTACATGTTGCTGCGTGCTACCGTACCTGTTCTGACCATCATTGACCCCATTTTGAGCACGGACATAGACGGGGTCTCTCGTCAGATCAGGGCGCGTGATACCAGGACCGAGACTGCCACTGCAATGGTTAAGTTGAGTTTGGATATAGTTCGCGGTTGCATTTGTCGACCAAGTCACAACCATGACCTTGGTCCTAGGTGCGGGGCCCCGCACCACGGTGACAGTACACGATATTCAGCATGCAGCTGCCGGATAGGGTGTTTTGCTACAGCGCGAGTTGTCAAGCCTGAATAGGCTCCCGCATACGATTTACGGACAGAGCTTTCCTGAGTCGAGACTCAGTATATGTGGGCTCCGTCCGTGGCTTGGCTTTTAGTTAGCGTCTTGCTGCCCGACGCCTAGCCACGCATAGCCCGGCTGCCACCCCGGAGCGTTCCATGCCGGTTAACCTAACAGCAGTCGTCCTACTGTCCTTCGCCTCGTCCGAGTCGTCCTCCATCCCCAGCATCATGACCTTCCTTACCAATCCGAAAAGACTAACTCTGCACTCAGTCATCGCCCGTGCGCCTGAGAGAGTGGGGAGTTGATTAGCCGCAGTCGACTATTGTAATACACCGTTCTGATTATCGTCGTTCGCGAAAGTCTCCGGCACACCCATCAGTACCGTACGCTCCACGCGCCTCTCTTCGAGGGCGTCCTGAAGTTCCCCTCGTTCCTCCAGCCTCCATACGGCTCATATTCACCGCGCTGCGAGTGGTTCCAGTGCTGACCGTAGCCTCCGCGCTGGCTGGAGCCTCTCTGGGTGCCGTATCCCCCTCTCCCTCTACTCGCAGAGACAGAAGGCGCTCCTCGCGCTCCCCTTCCTTGCGTCGCCGGAGTTAACGTCGTCATGACATGCCCCGGCTGATGGTACACGCTTCCCCTCCCTTGGCCTCGTCCTCGACCCGGCTTCCGCCCTCGTCCTGCATCGGGAGCCCAGAACTTGGTGTGCAGACGATCCCCGGCCTGCGGACCCTTCCAGCCTCTGCTCTTGGGGAAAGGGCAGGCGGGTTCTTCATGATCAACACCTCGGCAGCCAGCGCACCAGAAAGGACGCCTCGCCTTACCAGTCCCATTCAAGAACAGGTTGTACTTGCAGGAGCGCATCTCTTCCGCCCACAGGCGCCACTCCTCCAGGTCATCCGTCGGCGGGTGAACGAAGACGTTCGCCACCCATCCATCCTCCTTGGTCTCCATGAAGCGGACATCCAGCGAGGTGATGACTTTCTCGACACGTTTGGCGTAGGAGAGGTGCTCCATGCTCTCGCTCGACCTCACCAACTCCAGCAGACGTTTCTTCATATAGCTCGACTCGAGGACGTTCAGGACTGCCATCTTCGTGGACCTGACGTCGGGCCGGAGAAACCCAGCAAGGCCGCAAACGTAGCGCGGGTTCTGGAGCGTTCTTGGGTGGGTGATAATCGATACGCCTCGCGACGAGATGACCTTGAGCTTAATCAGCTCCCAAGCCGCCGCCTCCGAGAGGCCTCTAATAGCCCAAATAGATGGAAGCTCGCGGACGCTAAGCTCGCGCTCCGAGTCCGGCTCGGGCGGCACTACGTGGAAGTCCTCTTCGCCGGTCAGCTGAACCGTGATCGCGGTGACATGGCTTTCGATGTGCCTGTTGATCTCGTCGTTGCTGGTGAATCTATAGTTGAAAACAGAGAATAGGACAGTGGGGTTCTTGTCCATCCAGACCGATCTCATCCAATCTCTCGACATCCCAGCATACCATTCCTCTGGGTCGCTTTGGTGAATAGTCCACTTGTCGCTGTGGGGCGAGTCGATCAGAGTCGGGACGTCTTCAATATCCTCCTCTACCATGAGCGCAGTTGGGAGCCTCGTCGTTGTCCTCTTCAGCCTCCAGGCTCGTTCGGCCTCCTTCTCGCGTTCCTCCTGGTCGGACTCCATCTCGTCCTCCTCCTCGTCCTGCTCGAGGCCTTGTCTTCCCGCACGTGTAACGTACGAGGTGTCCTCAGGGAAGCCGCTGTCGGCCTGCGCCTCTAGATTCGCCAAACGGTCCCGGGAGTCTCTGAGATCGCACCCTCCCCTCTGACGGTACTGCCAAGCCTTCGTGTTGGGTAGAGCGGAGAAGTGGGAGAACCTGTCTGTTCTCTCGTCCTGTCCCTCGCTCCGTGCTCCCAGGTTTGCGCTATGCTCGCGCATCGGCTCCCCGTCCTCCTCCTCCAGCGCCGGCCTGTATCCGCCTCGTCGGAGTTCCTCTCGATTGCGTTCCCGGATTGCCTCGTACGATGGCGTTCGGTCCGAGATGATGTCCTGTAGACACTTCGGTCCGCTCCCGAGCTGGGGACGTCCGGTGTGTGTGCCTCGACGGAGTCGCGTCGGCTTCTCCAAGAGGGAGAAGCTAGCGGGGATGTCGTCCTCGTTGTCCTCGTCGATCTCCATGCCTTCCGCGCGTGATCGGGGAGTATCCTGGGATGTAGACTGCGACCCAGTCCGTCCGCACGGGTTGCCTCCGGCTCCAACACTCGATACAGAATCGATGCTTGAGCCCCTCAGCGTCGGGGCTCGTCCGGAAACATTAGCGAGCTCGTCTTGATAGAAGGGGTTAACTTTGTGCACGAAAGGAGACCGCAGTGGTGTGGACATGGGCACGACAGAGGGGATGTTAAAGCTACACTGATCCTCGCTCTCTAGACCCCTCCAGGGGTTCCTGTCCATCTCTCTTATCGACGGTAGATCCTGCGGACGTTGACTCTCCTGGGAGCCGACTCTCTGCCTCCTCGCCGTTCTCGCACCCTCCTCAGACACCGTCGATCCCGAAAACGAACGCTTCTTCGACGTCGGTTGCATGTCGCGGAGGGGGAGCAATCGTCTATGCTCACCGACAAAATTGTAATTGTCCAGCTTTCCGGCATATTGGGAGTCGTCGTCGACCTTCTCGCGTCTGATCGCCGCCTGGTTCGAGGGTGGGCCCTGATCCTCATCTTCCTCGACTTCTCCGTCTTCGAAGGGAGCGTGTTCATGCTCGTCGAACTGGGCGAGGGTCGGGACGTGCCTCGGAGGAGATTCGATCGCAGCCCAGAGCGCCGCGCTGTCGCCGCTCTTCTCGTGCTGAGCAGCTACCGTACCGGCGTCGTCGTGCTCGAGTACGCCAGCCGCGCCCTTGACCTGGACGCGTGCAGGGGAGGGGACATCACCGTCCTCCAGCCTCTTGTCGGCATACGCATCGAATAGATACACGGTGCGACATACCTGGTCGTTAGATCTCGTCCCAGACCGCTCGCTAGAGCTTCTCGTGAGTTGCCCTTCCATCGCGTCGCAGCCCTCGCTGTGTCGCCCTTTGGTCTCAGCTTGAGTTAACGTTCGCGTCGCTGAGTCGAGGAGGGATGGGTGAGACCCAGTCGTTCGTCGAGCTGACATCGTCGCAGCCGCCCAGGAAGGTAGCAAGCAAGGGAGGGGAGAAGAACGCCTGCAGTGGCAAGCAGAGGGTGGGGGAAAGGTGGGGAAAGCTTCTCTCCTCGACTTTTCAAGACGTCGTTGTCTGCTCTTGTTTGCGTCGTTTTACGTCCCCGCGCGCACCGCGGCGTGTCTTCTCGGGTTGCCAGCGCATATGTATCGTGCCATGAGTCGGGAGGATACGATCGGAGGTCCGAGCGCGGTGCAGAGGCGTGTTTCCGTGGTTTCGAGAGCAAGTAGAGTTGTGGCTTCCTTAGTGGTTCGTAGGCGCTTAGCTGCCATCATGAACTTACATCCTTTTATGGGAATTTCGCGATTACTTCTTCGGCTTGTTGCGACTTTGACTTTCTGCCATTGGCAGATTCGACGTTACCACTTCCTTCTCCTTCGCTCTTTCCGTCGCGCGTTTTCATGCCGCCCTGGAGGCAGTTATCCGCCTGACTCTGTTGTACCTCCTGCTGCCTTCCTGGCATGCCCTACACTCCCTCCTCTCTACTTCGTTCCCACTCTGCTGCTGCATCGATTTGCCTTACATTCCTTCGCTGGACTCGGTACGTTCCTCGCTTTGCGCCCATCACGCCCGGCCAGCTCACCTCAGCCTTCGCAGGCGTCCAACTTCCAGTTCAAGCCCGTCGCCACTATCTCATGCGCGTTCCAGTCCTCGTGCGTGACCCTCCACTCTTCTCACTCGATCTCGCCCCATCCGTCGCTTGTACGGTATCCAGGTGCTCACGCGCGTCGTCGTCAGTCATTCTTCATCACAGGTGTCTTTCGATCGCCCGCCCAGCTCGCGCCTCTCACCAGCCCTGCAGGTGTGTCGCGCGACCACATATGCGCCGTCTACTACTTATCGTATCTTCCTCAGAGTATGCGCGTACACTCACACCAGTATCGCCACCACTGGAGCTACGAGCCCTCCTCAAGCACGTTGCGCAGGAGCAATTTTGCTTGGCCTCAGGTACGCCTGTTCCCGCGCCTTCTGGGATGTGGGAGAGGATGCCTGCCATCCAGCGTCTGGTACATCTGCTCTTCCAGGACAGGTTCTCGCTCCTGCTCAGTGAGTTTCTCCTTCTTCGTCTCCCCGTCCATTGTATACCCTATTCCGCACGTCTGATGGTGTCCGTGACGCGCGTTCCTGCTTCCACGCACAGGTCCGCATCAAAGACACCTGGCCCCACAACTGCGCAGGTTCCTACTCCGTTAGCCGACGTTGGCCTTGTACGTATTCCATATAGGTGCGCGTTCCTCTTCGTACTATCTATCCTTCCTGTCCTCTTTCAATCGTACCCCAGTCACAGCGAGGCTGCGCGTTGTCTCGCAGATGCCGGCGCGCGCGCGCATGCATTCTTTTCTTCCCCGTGTCCGGCGTGCTGCAAGATCGGAGACGTGCGCTTGAGAGGCAGCTCCTGACCGCTGCATGCCTAGCCCTGCCTTAGCCCTTCACTCCGTTATTTACGCTGTCTACTTGGTGCCGTCGCGCGCGCCTTGAGACCCCGCGCGCAGCACATCTACTGCCAGTCAGTTCTCAGAGGCCTGCGTTCCCTCGTCGAGGCATCGTCTATCAGCTCGCGGCCTTGCTCGCCCGTGACTTCGCGTCTCGCGTCGCATATGCATGGCTGTGTCGTCGCTTCTACGATCTCCGCACGTATCGTACCTCATGTCTTGCTGCTCGGTGTCTCCGTCGTTACGTTCAGGGCTAGTTAGCTGATGAGACCCCGGTTTTGTAGGCATCTATGCGCTGTTCGGTCTTGCATGAGGCCTCATGCCTTTTCCTTCAACCTGGCGATCTGCGTTTGTATCCTCGTCGCCGCTCGCTTCATGGTACGTAACTTGATGGCTGTAGGTTCGCAGCGCTAACTAGTTTAATTCTCTACTACTCGTATCCCTCGTATTTTAGCCAATAGTGCAGCGCGTAGACACCTTCGCTCTGCGGCTCGTTTATCCTCCCCGTCGTCGTCTGACTCCTCCCTTGCTTCGAGAAGGCTCTGAAGCTCCTCGTTCCTCGGCTTTTCCCCGGCTTCAGGCCGCACCCTATCCCGTGGCAGGCTGAGCCTCCAGCCGATCCTTCCCATTCGCTCATTCCTTCCGGAAACTCTCCTAAGCCGGCCGGTACTCCTGCCAGTGTCTCGCCTTCGTCTCCGCGGACCGTGACACCCGGAACGTCGGGGATGTCAAGATCTATGATCCCCACCGCGTTCCCTCGACACTCGTTAATCACCGTCGCCCTCGCCCATCCTGCCCCTGTCCTGATGATCTTGATCACTTCGCCGCGTACGTGCGGGTCGTATAGGTCGTAGTGATTGACGTTCGCGTCCGGTACGAGTCTCCTTGCTGCTGGAAGTGCCAGTATCTTGACTTTTCGTCCTTCTTCTAGCGGCTTTGTTGGCCTCATCTTCGTCAGGTACACATGCGCCAAGCTCTGCTCGCCGTGTCCTTTCTCGTGCTGGGCACCGTAGCCCGTCCACCACGCGCATACGGTTGCCTCGTCACCCTCCAACCGTCCTCTGACCTTCTCGTCCCTGTTCCAGTCCTCTCCCTTCCTCTCTCGCCCTCCATCTCGCTCTGTTCTCTCCTGGCGTGCCCTCCGCTGCATCGCGACTCTCACTGCCGTCCTCCTGCACAGAATTTTATAACCGTGCTGGCCGTACGGTGTTTTTGGTGGATGTTTGTGAGGTCGTCGCGAGCTTTCGTGGCGAGCTTAGTGCTGCCGTTTGTGGGGTGTGTGGCTCGCAGGGGCGGGCGAGCGGGGTTGTAGAGGGATGGCGTATGAGTCGTGAGGGGATCGTGAGGCAGGACGTTTGGGTCGTGGCTAGTGCGTCGTGGTCGTGGGGGTAGTGGGGGGTTGGTCGTGGTAGCAGACTTAGTTTTGCGACACGTGTCAGTCGTTTCTCGTTACTATGCAGAGTTAAATAGCCAGTGAGGCGCGCGGTTAAGGAGTGTGGTTGCCCAGTGTATGTTGGGGTGGGGAGGGGGTCCCGTCCGCCTCGTTCCTTTAAGTAGAACTCATGCAGGTCATGTCGTCATAGCATACGCTTTTTCTCACTTGTCATTGTCCTCACACCACATTCACGTTAGTTTGCGCCATCTTGACGTGCTTTGGTCGTCCATGATCGATTCACGATATCTCCAAATCGATTCGTGTTAGTAGGACATCTCTCCTCCGCTTGTCGCAACTGCACGATGCTTTCACATCGGCATTTCAGCCTTGAATCGTCTCTGCACCCTCCAGAACAATCCCATTCTACGGTCAGAGGGGCCTCATAGGTCAGAATGGTTAACTATCTGCAGACAGTTCGGCGCTCGTGGGGACCGAACCAGTTCAGTTCATATACATAAGCAGCTCACTCGGGCTTGGTACGGCTCAGGAACCTCTGATGCTCTACTCCTCCGCTGCGACTCTCGTTCGGAGCTTAGGCAGCCATGAGTGGAGCCCTCCATTCGAGCTCTCCTCGTACGTTGTGAGACTTTGCAGCCACGGCCGGGTTTCCCGCCCGTGCCAGCTCAGCCTGGGCGCCTCCTGATATCTCCCCAGTTCTCATAAGTTCTCTAGTCACTCGTCCCGTAGGATCAAGGGTTCCTCCTATGCTCATGTATTCTCTGATACGGGGACATTACAATGTCCTATAACCACACGGTTTAGCCTGCCCCATAGACCATTGACCGTGGGAAAATCGTAGGTAGTCGTGGTACTAGTGAGAGGAGCGCGCGCCGGTCGTCGCGGGCTTGCGGACCCGGGAATCTGTGTCTGCGGAGGGATGCGGCGCAATGAGGATGGTTGTCGAGGTCGCATGCCGGCCATGGCTACGTTCGAGGACTCTGGTACATGCGGTGCCGTCTGAAGTCTCAAAGTCGTCGCGCATGGCACGGATAGCCTTTGGCGGATAGGTTACCGTCTGCCGTCTCGCCGCCCGGCTTGAAGTTGCGGTCTCCCGGTCGTTCTGGTCGTAATCACGTCTCGTTCAAGTGAGTGAGCCTCTCTCTGCGAGAATTCCTGGCACTGACGATTGGGTATGACAGCGTTCCGCGCTCTCTCGGGCATGTCCCGGGGGAGTTGCTGCTCGTCGATGCCGCTGTGCGTGGCAGGAGATCGTTCCCGTACGTACACACCGTCGTCTGAGAGCTATCCTGGCGGACTGACCGTCGTTTCTGGCAGGTTGAGGTCTGGCCCATGCGTCTCGGGACGTCCTGCGGTGTGCCCGCCGCCCGGACGCTCCGGTTCGCCACTGCTTGCAGGCTGGTGAGCGGCGAGGGTCCTGGTCTCGCAGTTGCGCGGCGAGTGCGTCCCCGGGTCTGTCTTCTCCGAGTAGGCAGAACGCGAGTGTGCGAGCATGCAAGAACACCCGGGCGGGCGAGCGAGCGGAGGGGACGATGCAGGTGCGAGCGGGCAGTCTGTCCGCAGGGCGTCCGGGTGTACATCTTCGCAGCACGGGAGGGAGTGGGACGTCGCACAGCGCGGGTCTGTGGCGCACGGATGTACCGTCAGTATATCACGAGAATGCAAGCCGTCTCCTCTCCTCCTCTGCAGGGCGAGCCTGTCGTGCGTGTGTGTGCGAGAACGAGATATATTGCCGGTAGTCTACACGGGCGAGTCCCCACTCCCCTGCAGCGATCTCCACCGCGTGCCAGCCCAGCCCAGCAATCTCCAACCCAGCCAGCGCAACCCAGCGATCTCCCTGAGGTTCTCTTTCTCGCTGCAACAGGCCTGGCACCCCGCCCCGCCCCGCCCCGGCACACGGCACGCAGCGCACCGGCCGCCGACGAACACGCGCCAGCCGCCGGGTCCTGTGCTCGCGCAAGGATAAACGCGAGCTGCTTCTTCATAGTCAGATTGGCAGGCGCATTGAAGTCCTTGCGGATCAATTCGGNTAAACGCGAGCTGCTTCTTCATAGTCAGATTGGCAGGCGCATTGAAGTCCTTGCGGATCAATTCGGGATCGCCGAGGCGGATTGAGAGTGTGAGTGCTTGTGGGAACTTGTGGTGCTTCGCGTAGATGCGATGCGCCGTGCGGAGGAAGGAAAGGTCGTCTGGTGGGGGGAGAAGGTTTACACAACTGCATCGACGTGAGCGCGGACATTCAACCCAAGCGTCATCGCACTTACCGAATCATGTATTGACATACGCGCTCGTATGTGTTATCGTCAACAATGTCAACAATGCGGTCCACGATCTCGAGCTCCTCCAGTAGGTCGACCGCGTCCGGCTCCGCGTTGTGTTGGAGGAGGAACGTCGCGCATTCGATTGCGAGTGCTTGCAGATCCTCCACAGTTCCAGGAACTCGGTTCTCGTCCGTGGTCTTCTCCTCGCCTGTCTCATCGAACTCGCGCAAGCTGTATTCTTCGCCCAGCTCAGCCGCAAGGTGGCGCACGTATTCGTGACCCCAAGAGCCAGGCTCCGAGAGTTTCTTCGAGGGGCTGAGCGAGGCAGAGAGCAAGCGGTAGCGGAGCGTCCCCCGGGGCTGGGTGTCGGAGTAGGTCATGGCGAGGACGGAGAGGATGTCGGCGAAGAGGCTCTGATAGACATGTCAGCACCGTCCTTCGCAAATGCATTATAGGCTCGCAGCTCTGCGAAATATGCGCGCAAACTACAGTGATCTAGAGGCTCACCTTGTTGTCCGAGACAGGCCATGTCTCGTACAGCTCCTGCAATTGAGGGTAATGGGGGTGGAGGAACTTCAAGGGTTTCGGCACGGAGGTCATGGACGACGTGGATGTCCTGATAAGGGTCCTCAAAGTCTCCAGGGCTGGTCGGTAGAGGTCGGTATTAGGTTCCTGCGATCAGCCACAGTTAGTACGCGTACGCGTCCCGTCCATGCGCAAGCACACTCACCCTCAGACGTTCGATGAGCATCTCCAGTTCGTTCTTCAGCTGCAGGTCCTCTTCCGACTGCAGCAAAAGCGATGTGAGGAGGCCTCCCGACTCCACTCAATGCAAGCACGTACCAGGTCCTCGCCCTCCTTCTCCTCGTCCTTCTTCTTAGATGCACCATCCTTAACGTCCTCCTCAGGCTTCTCCTCAGGCTTCTTCTTCTTGGGATCCTGAGCAGGAACGGCGATTGTGGCTTTCGTGCTTTCAGGCATGACGGACGAGTGGGGAGGAGAGAAAGATGCAGACGAGCGTGCAGACACTGGACGCGACGCGTCAGTGCACGTCGCTTACAGACCCCATCCTAGGGCTTACAATATACGCGGTTTCTGAGTTGGAAACCGCTTCCAAATACGGGACTATTCCATCATTTCTCCCTCGGGAAACGCCGGAAATAAGGCCATGATCGAGACAAGGATTGTACGACGAGAATGGCCTGACCGGACCTGGTACACTCGCTCGCTTTTCTTGCTTATAACCTGCTCGACGTCCTGCACGATCTCCTACGCTCTTCTATCCTGCTCTCTGCGCATACCAGTCTCTCATACCAGCATCCAATACCACGAAATGGCGACGACAACAGCTACGTTTCCCGCCCAGTCCGCCTTCACCCGGCCGCCTGCAGACAAGTACCGAGGCGCAGTCGTCGAGGTCAGCACCAGCATCCCTGTGGTCTAGCGCAAACTTACCCGCACACGTTCTTCGAACACTCGCGGGACACCCAGGACTTGCAATTGCCCCCGGCGTTCGCGCTCCCAGCAGATGAGGCCATCTCACGCGCGATAGAGATGGCCTACGAGCGCGACTTCTCTCACATTCCGTAAGTCCTTATCTCCGTGTCCTTCTCCTACGCTTCTAGGGCAGCAGCCTCCGAAGGATCTGCAGCTGCGCACGCAAATGGGGGAAACGGAGTAGCGAATGAATGGGCCGGGACGGCTCAGAGCAGCGAACCTTTCGGGCTCTCTCGCGGGAGGAACGCTAAATGGAATTCTGACGCTAACACCTCCCTCTCTGCCTTTCCCCCACAGAGTGCTTGACCAGAAGCGGAAACTGCTGGGCTACATCGACGTCGCCGTTCTGAAGTCGAAGTGGGAAGCGGGCGATGCGAATCCTGTGAGTCTGCGCTCCTATTCGGAACTACGCCAGACATTGTACTCAATGAAGCCACCGCTTCCCCTCTCTCCACACCTTCGCGCCTTCCCCATTCATTCATCCTGCGTCCTGGCCTCGGCGTCCTCTCCTGAAGGATGACAAGGTGGAGAAGTACATGACTAAGTTCAAGCGGACAGCTTCGACCCCGTACACGATCATCTCGCCCTCAACACCTCTCGCCGAACTCGAGGAATTCCTCAAGCACAATATCTTCGCTATAGTCACCGATTGGGACCGCAAATTCGTCCTTGGCGTAGTAACGTCACACGATCTAGAGGTGCGTTTCAGCTTCTCTCGCTCTCTCGCTGGTCTGACTGATGACTACGCCTCTACCACCAGAGATTCGTCTCGCGCCGTGGGTTCTGAGTAGTGCTCTTCTTGTATCATCGCCGCTTCTTGTATCGCCATCGCTCTGCTCTCGCATCTCATCATACGTAGATAGTAGTCAATAATGGGCTTCAACGCGCCATCTGCACGTCTCGCATGCATGACGCTCCATCGCCGCAAGTCCTTGCAGGTACCAAGCTTCCGACGCTCAAGGTATGATCGAGTACAGAGGGATCAGCAGAAAGACAGTGAATTCCAAGCAAGAATCTGAAGACAACGAGGGAGGGTTCCACTATGTGTACAATACCTATCGTACAGCTTGTCAGAGACAGAGAGGTCAGGGAGAGTGGGAGGGAGATAGGACACACGCAACGCCTGAGAGCACGAACTTTCAACGATCGTGTGAGCAGGGAGGGGAGCTGGGGGTGGGGG
>WJSG01017559.1:0-27939 GCA_016618145.1 Sanghuangporus lonicericola | reverse complement strand
GAATGTCGATAGTGGGGACATGACAGGGAAGCGCAAGACCGTATAGCATCTTGACAGAACCCTCCACGTAACGCAAGGACGGCCACGTCTTGTATGGGTCCGTGTTGCTAGGCGGCCTATTCGGGTCACGGAGCGGATACTCATGGGGGTCCAGTATGGCCAAGGAACGCAGGTTANGTCACGGAGCGGATACTCATGGGGGTCCAGTATGGCCAAGGAACGCAGGTTAGGGAACGCCCGTATGTAGTCTGCTGTGTAGAGCGAGTAAGTCGGTTCGATGAGGGTGAGTGTGTGCATGCGTGGGTAGCACAACGTGAACGTAGTGGCATTGGATTCGCCAAGCGGGTGCGACGTCGTAGGCCCCGGATGGGTGACCGTCATCTCTTCTAGCGTGTTTTGAGAGCCGCGCAACAGCTGAATGACATCTGGCAAGCCGTGTGGCCCCCCGCTGCCCATATGGAGATTCACTCCGACGAGTTTCGAGCGCACGGCATGCAGCATGCCAACGGTTGTGGGCCCCGCATTCCATAGCTCGAGGTGTTGCAGGCAGGTCAACGCAGCTATGGCGCTCGAGAGGCCCGCATGCCGTTGCAAAAGCTCCTCCGGGTGGTGGATGCTCAACCTAACGAGCTTCGAGCCGGTCCGAAGCTTGATGAAGAGTTGCCTGAGACTGTCGCGGGCCACGGTCGGAGGGGGCGTCATCTCCAGGCGAAGTCCGTGAAGGAGCGGGAGACGCGAGACGTGGCTCGATAGCATGTACCTCACGAATCCCTCGAGGACATTGCTGGACGAGAGCCGTACATCCCTCAAGATGAACCACTCCCCTGTGGCCTTCAAATAGCGACAGCACTGCAGCATTCTCCCGATGGTTGCTTGATCAGCGACGCTTTGGATCACGACTAGCACGTCGAACGGCAGCCTCAACGACATCTGCAGACGAGATCATCGCATCAATATCTGCTCACAAGGCCGGAACAGGAAGTTATGGCTCACCGCTGAACAACAAGAAGCAATCAGAGTATGGGAGGTGAGAAGCCAGCAAGCCCACGCTGGCCGCCTATTAGTCGAAAGGATTCGTTGTCGTCTTCAGTAGAATGCACACGGTATCATATGGGCACTCACAAGGATGGTCTTGGCGGAGATTTGACTGCAAGCCGACGAGCACTACTTGAACAATACGCGGCACCACAAAGGAACGGACCAAGTCAAGTCAAAGCGGATATTGGGCGGATCATTGACTCCGGAGCCGAATCTTGCCGCACGTGCAATGGCTGGGAAGGAAATTACCAAATATTGTCACCTTTCCCCACCGAACAGCTGCCACTCCTCCGAGCGGGCAGACATATGTTGATAACATGCATAGTGATTGCTAAAATGAAGGGGGACATACGTGCCTACAGGCTCTGCGATTCCTTCGGCCGAGTCCGCCTCGCTAGCCTTCCAAAACTGCACCAATAAGCATCTTCGTACGCGGACGGTGTGGATGCCCCTCCAGTGTCAGAGACACCGTCTCCAAGGATGGAATGTCCGCTTGAAGTCGGGCTGTCAGCGCATTCAAGCTGAGGACCTTGAGGTAAACCTCAGCTTCGTCCTTCGACTCCTCGTCGCGCCTTCCTGCACTCTTCGACCACCTCGGGAAGAAGCAGCTGATAGACACACGCAACGAGACAATCTTCAAGGGGCGTAGCGCGGAGAGTAACTGGTCCTAAAATACGCAGATCAGAGCGCGGCCTGGTGAGAACGTTGAGCAGTGCTCACGAGATTTCCTGCGACATCGACATCCGCTGACTTGATGCATATGAACAGCTCGAGGCGCTTGAGGTTCACGGCACATGGCTGACGGAGGAGCTTCGCAAACCGGCGGGTAGCGAGGTCGGCCAAGAAGAAGCCTCGCAGGCTCAGAGCCGAAGGTTGTGTGGTCTTGAGCGCCTGGTATAGCATGTCGGGATTCATGTAAGGGCCGAACACGTGCAGCTCCTTCACGGTGCAGATGAGGCAGAGCATAAAATGGTCGAGGAGTGGTGCATAGCACGACTCGAGAGACTTCCATGTTCCGGTCATCAGCTGCTGGGCCAGATTGCGCGACCTGTGCTTGGTGACCGAGTCCGACTTGCTGGCTGCCAGAGCGGAGAGGATGTCGGGAGACGTCTCAACCCGAAGCGTCGAGAGGTTTGGGAACGCATGCGCGTATTGGGTCGTGACGGGGAGATCGTTGTCCTGCAGGTCCAAATCACGAACGTTGGGATATACTTCGCAATATTTGCCGTCGTCCGGGTGCACTGTCCGGCACCCCGATGCTGTGAGTGCCACCAGGTCGTTCTGGGCACCATGCAGGATGACGATAGGGTTCCGTATGGTCACTCGCCTGTCAGCGCTTGACGGTGGTTGGAGACAGCGAGGATGCTGCTCAAAGACGGCAGCCATAACGAGGTCTGCTGAGACGAAGCGCGAGCGCGTCTTGCGGAGAAAGAGGACTCCGTGGATGCCGACGTCATGGATTTTGACGTACTTGATGGTCTTGAGCGCAGCGAAGGCCTCTGCCAGCCCGGGAGACGAGCCTAAGAATTCCTCCGCGTAGTCCATCGTCAGATGCGTGATGTTCATGGTGAGGGAGAAGCGGAGGATGAACGCCTTCAGCATCTCCGCGACGGAGCTGGCGAGGAGGCCGGTGGAGAAGTGGAGACCCTCAAGCACAGAGAGGCGCGAGTCTGAGTCTGAAGAGAGAGTCAAGACGATGAAGCCCATAATCTCCGCACCGGTTTCGAATTTGAGGATGCCTGACCACGGTTCGTTGGAGCTCTGGAAGTCCGGCACAGTGATAGTTTGGCTCATCCTGCACCCCTGCTGTCAATAGTCAGCGAGGTCCACACATGGGTTCGTATATGCCACTTACCGCGTCGCAGAACTGAGGTGGTTGAGCGCATCCGGCGTTCTTTCAGTGTTCATCCGCGTCACCACTGGAGAACCACCTTTCCCATCAATCGTCGAAACCAACAATACTCCTTATTTCTTAGGAACCACGTGCGACTCACATCTCAAGGATACACTGGGTCCTCGTTCGTTGAGCCGTGTCCTAGCTCAGCGCGGTGGTGGTTGCCCGCCTCGAAGTCTTCAAGGTTCGTCAGTACTTACTGGTCGGGGTTCGGAAATATTGGCCCGGCTCGGTCGGAGTTAAGCTCGTTGAGAAGCGGCGACTGTGATGCAACACCCAAGCAATTTGATCTCCGCTACCAATCGCGCGCTCCTCGGAACGCCACGAGACTGAAGTTTTGACTTCTTACTTCGTACCTTCAGCAGAATCGGGATTTGTGGAGCTTGTGAGAGACGGACAGTATTTCTGGGCGCAAATATGCGGATCGAGACATTGCTCAGGTCGGCACTTCTGTCGATGGAAGCGAGTCCGACCAAGAGCGTCGTTTGGAATTTCGATGCTTAGATCGCGCGCGCAGTCGGACGCAGGACCACGTGTAAGCGGTGAGTATTCAAATGCGTTTGTCGTACCTACTTCGAAGCGACTCACTTGACTGCGCCCGTCGATCCACATCTGTCGCGGAACTTCCATACAACAACAAAGTTACGGCACCTGGTATGTGTCAGCTACGACGCGAAACGAACTCGAGCTTTCAGTGTGGGACACCGAGAGGGCGTTTTCGCAGCAGGGCAGCACCGACGCTGCTTCTCCACCTCCACCCACGGAGGGAAAGAAACGGAAGCGTACTCCGGAGCTCCTGCAAGGTGAGGTATGGCGAGCAAAAATTGTCAGTCAAGTATTGTTGTGTCCTGTCTGTCTGGGTGCGTCGTTAACGGCTGCTTAGGTCTTCAACGACCACCTCGGCCTCCGCCAGCCGGTCTATGATGCCGCACGGTCATTCTTTCTCTTCTACAGCTGACCATTATTTTTTTCAGCACCACACAAGGTGCTTTGCGTCCGTAGGACACGCTCGCACTGCAGGCCGTAGGCCTGTCGCCGACTGGAAGGCTGTAGCTACCTCTGCCATCAATACCGTCGAGAAGGACTTTCATGACAAGTGTGTATCTTCGCATCATCGTTTTGTGACACTATCACTGACCACTGGCAGTGACATATACCGCAGTATCTTCTTCGCGGATCACGGATCGAGATTGTCTGCTATAGACCTGCGAAATGGGTTGGGATAATTCCTCCGTGCGGGTGTGATCATCAGTCCTTACCGGTGAGTGCGAGCAATATATGTTGATTCGGAGCAAGATATTGAGGACGACATTCCGAGTGGCCCGCGTGACACACTCTTTATGCAAGCCATCTGCGTGCGTAGTACATTCGATTGAGTAATGCGAGACAGTGTGCAAGGCAGCTAACCCTCAGTCCAGCCCTCGAAGACCCTCGAACCAGCCCCGTGGCACATCCTTATGTTGCGCTCTGCGACGCACATACCGATGCCACAGTGTCGGTGTCTTTGGTCATCCATAATCTCGATATCTCCCGCGGCCAATCCGGCTCAACGGCCAGGCCACACGACAACCGCACCATCACAACATACTCCTCCTCACATAGCCCACCGCAGTCCAGCGTTAGAAGCCGTGGTCCGCCGCAGTGGCCAGTCTCCGACTTCTGTCGGAGCACCGTCGGAGTGCTGAACCATCTCCGACTTTCGTTACGTCTAGCATCTGGAAGTCGGGCTAACCCCGCGCAAGAGGCTTCTGTCCGCTTTCGTGACACATACAATCAGTCGCGGCAGCTGCGCACCTCTCCCCCCGTATTCTCTATTGCAAACACTGACTTCCAGCAAGCTACAGAACGCGCGGTGGACAATTCCGAGTAGCCTCAAGAATTTCAACGGGCCAGTCGCCAATCGCTCTGGGCATCAGACGAGAAAACGATCACGAATGCATGGCGAGGACAAGAAACACGTCATGCCGGCATGCTCGTCGACGTCTATACAGTCGCGAATTTGCGATCACCCGCGATACATACTGCACCCGCGACAGACGGAGGCGCGTCGATCGAATTCAATCGGGATCGCGCAATCGCGCAGACGCACTCGGCTCTGAACTCCGATATTTGACTGAACAATGTACGCGACGGAAGGAGGCCGCTTCCGGGGATATCTGGGTCAGCAACGCAAATCCTGACGCGACGGCCCGGGCTTCGACCTCCGTCCAAACCTGCAGACTTCACAGAGGCTCGACTCTCGCGCTCTCTCGGGATGTTGACCAGCTGAATATCGAATGTGTTGATGGTCCCCTTCGGGCATAGGCCCGGAGCTCAAGTCCTCATCACGCTTATGCCCCCGGCTCCGGCAGAGCCCCCGCTCATCTCAACGTAACATACTGCATCCACGCCCTCTCGCACGACGCGGATCCCCCGTGACAATCGCATACGAAACACCACGCCACATCCCGCACGCCGCCACAAGGGCACATGCGGGACGCCGATCCCACCAGTGACAGGTTTCAGACTCCCATATCCGCATCCACCACGCCGGTACGTCTGAGCCTCTGCAGTCTGGGCCGTTTCTTCTCGCCAGACGGACGTGTCTCTCGTAACGTTTACCCGGAAAGACGATTGGGTGGGGCCGCAGACCTATGCGGGACCGGGACGCTGCGAGCTCACGAGCTCCTGCGCACCCGAGTCTTGCGGAGGTCCGCCTGGGACCGCCGGGTGGGCCGTGGCATCGTCAAACACCCGTTGACGGCTGACGGTTGACGTTGCGCCACCTGACGAATGCCCGCGGGCCGCACCGCACTCACGCTGCCAGCTGCCAAGTGCACGCTGCAAGCTGGGATGTCGTGCTCGTGCGCCGCCGCGTGCGAGTCTTGTTCGTGTCCTTGTGTTGTTGTAACCAGACCGAGAGTCGACTCGACCTGGTGGCGGTCTAGGCCAGGCCCAATGCGCATTGCGAGCCAGCACCCCGTACGCTGGCGAAAGAGGCTTCAGTGCGGGTGACAGAACTCGGGGGTTACCAGTTACCAGTGTGTTAATCTGACTCCGTTCTTCCCGAATTTCTGATCGAGAACCCAATGCACACCTATGTATGTGTGTATGGTCTGTGACAAGGAGCCAGCTGCAGCGTGTGCGCGCCCGCATCCCGTACGCTGGCTCCCGGCGGGAGCCTGAGAGGCTTCAGTGCGGGCGCAAGACGTTACCGTTCCCGTGAAATACGAATTGCGGCCCATTCGAGAACGCAATATGTGCCAGAAGGCTGCGTGTGGCTGCTGCAGGCTGCTGCATAGTAGTCCGGCAGTCGCGGTGCGCTTGTCAGCCGTCGGGCCACCTCATCCTCCCCATACATGCCGGTCCAAAGCCGCACGGCATGGCTCTACAGATGCCGGTATTCGTGTTGTACGCAGATGAGGCGTTGGACGTCGACGCAGGCCCAGTCTGAGTCCGAATCTCGAGAAGATAGCCACGGGCTCTGGATCTGGGGGCTGTTGCACGTCCCAGCCGCATGCTGCCCCTGTCATGTTGACGTGCCGGCCCTCGGGGAAGCCATCGCAGTCGATTTCGGAGGAGTGTCAACGGTCCGGCCGCTCAGAGGCTGCCAGTACTAGTGCTGGTGCTGGTGATCGTCCGTCGTACGGTGTATCCCTCACGCAGCAGTCGGCCCAAGTTTTGGCTCAGGGCTGCGCTGGCGGTGTCCCAGCGGGCCTTGAGTGGACTCTCGAGCCTTCGAACACGGACAGCGGACATCGCACGAACGCAAGTCGCATGTTGGGGTCGAACGAGCAGTACACTTGGCACTGGGGTATTCGTAAAAGGAACACGCGCAGTTGCAGTTGCGATTGCGAATGGGAATACGAATGCGGATCCGGACGAGACATATCTTGGAGTATATCCATATCCATTGTCGATGTACCCAGTGGGTTCTGAAATCTGACTGACTCTCATGTGCTGCCACGGTATGCGTCAGGTGAGGGGCGAGCAGCGCGCTCATGCATATGGATGTGCAATACCGTCGCTCGGATGTGGGATGTGTGTGCTGGTCAGTTCGAATCAGTGACAGTGAGTTGTGTAGAGTACATAGTTCGATTTGATGGATTGCCAAGGGACCAAATGACCAAGGAGCCTGAGAGCTACTGGGGCGACGCGTTGCCTGTTGGAACGATACACGATGCGGGACAGCGAGAGCGAGAGCGGGAGCGATAAGACAAGAGGGCACAGCGATTCGACAGCGACAGGCACGGAGAACATGCGACAGAGGGCAGCAGTTGATAAGTATGCAACAGACAGAATGGACGACGTATGTGACAAACGACGACGGACAGCGTACACGTACAGATGCTGGTAATGTATCTGCGAGTTGACAAGACAACGGGGAAGACGTGGATGCGACATGAACGTTGAACGTTGGACGTTGGACCTGAAGACAGAGACATGAATGGAGGTGGAGATGTTGCGACACTATTGGACACTACTGGACACTACTGGACACTACAATGTACTATGTACTATGTGATATGTACCACCATGACAGAACTTGTACGAGTACTGAGTACTGAGTACACCCAAGTCCGAGTCCGAGTCCGAGTCCGAGTCCGGCGAATGGCGACTGTACGACAACAGCGAGCACGGCACAAATGCAACAGCGACAAGATCCACCGGCCACCACCAGAACCACTGGCAGCATCCGACTCCAACCTCGATCGCCCGCTCACCCAACTCACCCACTACCCGCTCACCCGTCCTCCGACCCCTCCCCATCCTCCGCCAACACCGCCCACCCGCCCACGTCCTGGAACGCAGGCCGCAACCGCCCCGTCACGCCCGCACCCGCCCCGCACCCCCGGCACTCCGGCACCTCGCACCCACTTGTGGTAGTACTCGCAGGCCCCGTCTTCCCTTGTCCCCCAAGTTGTGAATGCACAGAAGCGGAAGCGGACGGGCGCGGGTAAGGGTACGGCCGCGCGCGCTCCCGACGGGCGTGCGCCGGCGAGTGACGTTCCCCGCGGACGAACGACTCTCCGGGCGTGGACGCGTTGCGGTCCTCGAGCGAGTGTTCGTGTTCGCGTTCGTGCTCTCCGTCCTCTCCGTCGTCCGAGTGTTCGTCGTCTTCGTCCTCGTCCATCCACGACTCCTGGTGCGGCTGCAACTTCTCCATCGGCAGAGGCGGGTACGACGCCGCATACATCGCATGCTGGCCCTCCATATGCATATGGGGCGCGTACGTCTGCGCTTGGAACTGGGACTGTGACTGGTGGTGTCCCTGCCCCTGCGCATAATACGGGTACGAATTCGAATGCGCCGCGTGCGCGTGCCCCGGGGACGCGCGGAAGCTCGTCGCGGGCAAACTGCGCGGGGTCGGCGGGAACGGCGACGTCACCGTCGACACCGGGGACGGGAGGAGCGACGGCGAGAGCGAGGGCGAGGGGGACGGCGGCGCGGGGGAGAGCGACGGGGAGCGCGACGACGAGGAACGCGAACGCGAACGCGAGTGTGGGTGTTGGTGTGGGTGCGAGTACATCGCGCGTTCGTCTGCGTGGGTGGCGGTGCGGATGTACGGGAGAGACGACGGGGGTATGGTGCGCGCCTGGTGCTGGTGCGGGTGCGGGTGCGGGTGCTGGTCGAGCCCGGGCGGGGGCACCATGCGCGCGACGACGTCGCGGCGGCGGGCGGTGAGGTGGTTGCGGTAGTGGCGGCGCATGTTCGAGTTCACGTTGAACTTGCGGTTGCACCCCGGGAACGCGCATGTGAACGCTGTTTTTCGGTTCCACAGCCGCAGGTCGAGGCAGGGACAAAGAGCGGAGACGTCAAGTTAGCCACGGCACCGTCACGCAGAGTTAACGAAAAGGGACGTACGTTTCGCACCAGTGTGCGTGTTCACGTGTATCGCGAGGCTGCTCGGGCGGTTGAAGCGTTTGCTGCAGTGCGGGCAGCAATGCCGCCGCTCGCTGTCCTCCGGCGGCCCCGCGTTCCCGTTCCCGCTCCCGCTCTTGGAGGAGCCAGACAGAGAAACCTCGGTCGGCGTGAGCGGGGAGACGTCGACAAACCGTGTCTGGGCGTTCACACGGCTCGCGGAGGACGAGCCTTGGCCGTGCGCGTGTCCATGGTACCCGGCGGGCCCGGGGTACGTGTACGGGCCCTGGAGGTGTGGGGCGCGGGCCCGCTCGGAGGTGGTCGTGGCCATCCCCATAGACATCGGAGATGACGAAGAAGCAGGGGACCCGAGCCCGAACCCCGCGTCAGGATGGGACGAGAAGTACGGCCCCCCGCTGGCGCTGGCGTTCGCGTTCGCGTTCGCGACGGCGGAGACAAGCTCGTCGGCGGGGCTGCGGAGCGCGGCGTGTGTGCCCGAGGAGAGTGCGGTCGAGATGCGGAAGGGGAGGGTCTGTGGCTGCTGCTGCTGAGACGAGCCCGGGCCGGGGGGTGCCCATGCCCGCGGGGCTGCGGACGCCTGAGTATGTGCAGACGAGGAGGAGGTTCCAGGACGTGCGGGCTGGCAGCACGCCGACGTGCACGGTCCCGCGCTGGACGGCGGCGTGTGGCCGCGGCGTGCGAGAGGGTGGGACTGGCCGGAGACGGCGGGCGGGTGCCGCGCGTTTGGGTGTGGTTCTGGCTGATTGCTGGTGCGGGGCTGCAGGGCATGCCGGTGAGTGGAGTGGGGACGCGGAGACGAGTGCGAAGGGGTGACGTACGTGCACGGAGAGCGGCTGGAAGGACGACGAGGGCTGGGTCTGGTGCGGTAATGAGCCGCGGAAGAGATCCTCTGCGAAGAGCGTCAGCACGTGATCGTGGTTGGCTCGGGCGGGGTACTCACCGGGGAAGAGTTCGTTGAGGCTCGGGAGGGCGGTGTCGTCCGCGGCCTTGCTGGAGGAGTGGCGCGAGACGGGCGGCGAGGAACGGGCGGGCGGCATGGCTGGCTGGGGGGACTTGGGGGCAGCCGGTGCGGCGGGGGAGGAGTATATAAGAGAGCGGGAAGGCACGCGACGAGGATCTGCGAGCTTATACGTAGCCGGGGCAGGAGACGCCGCCTGTGGCCGGTTTGGAAATAGACAGGGATTGTCCAGAGGGAGATCTTCGCCTGGCTTCCCTTCCGACCGCCAGCGGGCCCCAATTCCAACGGATCCCCAGACCCATGGCCATGTCCCCAGCAGGACAAGCACGCACGCATGGGGGCGCCCGGCCGGGCTCGTTCCTCGGCCAGATGCCCATCGACGACGATTTCCGAATTCATATTCATTCTGCACGTCGCTGGTGGCGTCGTCCACACACGGGCTGCGCGCGGACGTACGTGATTCGCGCTGGATGCGATGCGCGCATGCCGGGAGCGTCGACGGGCAGCAGCAGCCACATTCGCATGCAATTGTCTGCGCACGGAGGCTGAGAGCGGGAGAGAGACTGAGAGCAGGATCGCGGGTCGTGCAGCGAATCGACCGCTGATCTGCGCCCGGTCCGCCGGAGTGTTCCTCCCGGATGCGGCGGACGCCACGCCGACGATCTGAGCGCACATCGCCCGCGCATCTCGCCAGCCCGAGCCTCTCCGCTCCGTTCATCCCTCCAAGTCGCTCTCTGTGCACGACGGCGTTGTTCCCTCGTCGACGTCTCCAAGGGCGCGCCTTCCGAGCCCCGACCCGGTCTCGCGCATCCATGTCCATGGCCGATCTGACAATCCCGCTCGCCCCCGCTCTCCCGGCGGTCTCGCTGGCAACCGCATTCGCTCCCTCCAGTCGATCCCTGCACTCCGGCGGCACTCGTCTTCGCCTGCGTCTCCCTCTCCCGCTCCCGAACAGCGTGTAGCGAACGCACAGTCCATGCTTGTGGCGCCCGCATCCATGTCTCCCAACCACTCAGCCACGCTTCCCTCCTCCCCGCAAGCCTCAGCCTCAGCATGGACCCCGACTGCCCGTATGCATGTACCTGTCTGCGGCTCTGTCTGCGGCTGTCTCTGTCTCTGTCTCTGCCCCTGTACCTGTACCTGGCACTGAGGCGTAGGCGTAGGCGTAAGTAGCATGCTTCCAAACCACCCCGCCTGCAAGCATCGCCGCGAAGCAGCATCGCGCATCGCGCATGACGAAACGCGCCCTTTACGCAAAAGGGACCGCCCTGAGCGACGACACCGACTGACTGACGTCGTCACGCCCTCGCCCTCGCTCTGGAGCTTGTCAATGTCATATCGTCGACCTTCCCGGATTCGCGCGACTTGCATCTCGCTGATTCCCCCGATCGGAGCCGGACACGACCTACGCCCGTGCCGGGAAGGGGCTCGTTCGCAGTTCGCAGTTCGGAGTCTGCTCGCAGCTCGCAGCAGGCAGCTCGCAGCCTGCTGTCGCCCTGTGAGACCGGCCGGCGCGTTACATGTTACAACTTACATGTTGCTGTTCACATCTTACATGGCACCCGTTCGACTGATGCGACTCGGAACACGGTCGCCTCCTGCCCCCCAAGTGGACTACGCCCTTTACTAGTGACTAGCGAGTGGCGAGTGGCGAGTGGCGAGTGGCGAGTGGCGAGTGGCGAGTGGCGACGGACGACTGAAGTTCACATCGGCATGTCGACGCCTCACTAGGAGTAGTACCCGAAGCTCTTCGTGCCACTCACTCGCTCGCTGACCCAGGCTCGGACCCAGACTAGCACTCGTAGTCCCTCGCCGCCTCCTCGACGTTCACCGCCTCCTGCTCAGAACCTGGCTCCCGCACGTCATCCGATGCACGTCATCCGATTGCACGTTTCTCGTTTCTCGTTTCTCGATGCACGGAGGACCTGGACGACCCAAACCCCAAACCCGGAAGACGCAACCCCACATCCGACCGACGCCGGCCTGCCCGCCCGCGCGGATCCAGGGACCAGACCGCGATACACGATACAGGATCTGCGCGCCCTCGATTCCCAATTCCCAAACTCAGCACTCATCACCCAGCACCCAGCACCCCGCACTGAGCAAAGTTCAGCTCAGCTCAGCTCACGGGGCACGCCCAAGCTCCGCGAGCCCCGCCCGAGGGCCGCCCATCATACACACATGTGCAGGTGTGTTCCTGATTTGCCCTTGCTTCCCCGCCCGGGGTGCCTGCCTGCCTGCCTGCCTGCCTACTTGCCGTGTTACTGTTACTGTTACTGTCAATGAGACGCGGGCGGGCAGGACGCCGGGTTACGTCAGTGTGCGGCGTCGTCGTCGTCGTCTCTACTTATACCGCAGACCGCAGACCTCAGACCTCAGCATTTCAAGACACTTGCGTGCTGCGGGTTGCGGGTTGCGGTTTGCGGCACGTTATCGCACGCACTGGCAGGGTATCTCGTTGTGCTGTTCAAGCCTCGAGCCTCGAGCGCCGGAATGGCATCCCACGCACAAGCTCACGAGCCACTCACCAGTGACCGGTGAGTCGTGACCAGGGCCCAGGGCCGCCGCTGCCGCCGACTCGGACGCAGCATCGCTAGAGCAAGCAAATAATAATGACATCTCCGGATTCCGAGTCGTGCTGCGTCCCGGGGCAGGATCGCGCCGACGCCGCGCTGTGGTCCTGTGCTTCATTCAGCCTTCCAGGACCCACGCTCATCGCTCATGCTGGCAGCCTCTCGCGGCGGCGGTCGAGCGGGCGGGCGTGCACTGTGCGCCGCCGATCCAGCGGTGCCCCGCCTCTTCTCGTCATGCCGCTGCGGTCCTACAGGCTCCTGGCACGCTGGCACGCTGACACGCTGGCACGCTGGAGTGCGAGACATCGTTGTGGCCGGAGCTTGATGCTGAGGGGAAGTTGCCACTCGCAGCGCGGCGCGGCATATCGACAGACCGTGCATGCATGTGCATATGCGGTCGGACTGTGGGTGCATGCGAAGAGGATCGAGCGGCGAGCGGCGGCGCTGGGTGCGAGGCGATTCGGGGAGCATGTCCAATGGGCATGGAGAACAGCCAGCGGCGAGCAGGGATCATCCCGCCGTCGATGTGCGTACGCCGATCCGTGCGATCCATCGTCCGGGGGGTGGCCGATCGGACGTATGCAGTGCGTCAATCATCCCGTCCATCGCTGCTGTCCCTGCTGTCCCGCTCTGCGGCCTTCGCCGGGTGCTTTCTTACTGTGTCTGAGATCTTCAGCACCCGGATGCCTAGGCGCGGTTGTCTCTTCCACGACCACATCCGAGGACGGCACGTCCACCTGGTGCCACTGTGTGGACCGTGGCTCGCGCCGTCGGAGGCGCGGACGGATACAGAACACAGGATACAGGACAGAGGGAAGCGCGGAAGAAGGTTTGATCGCAGGTAGGGTACGTCACAGATCGAGAGACAAGTTTCGTGCATAACATGACATGAATCCGCTAACGACCTTCTATCCAGATATACATATACTTACGCAAGTCCCGACCTTCTCGAGCTCGAAGCTCGAAGCTCGTCCGTGTACGTATACGTATACGTATACCTATAGGTACACGGCTCATCGTCGTCCAGGGTTCTTCTTCTCGTGTGCTCCGACCGTGTTCGAACTGTTCATCCTCTTCCTGTCGCTCAAATTGAATATTGAATCCCCACCAGGGCTCAGGCTGCGGCGACGATACTCCCAGACCGCAGGACACGCCGCCATCTCGGTCACGAACCCCGAACTGCATACACCCAGCCAGCCAGTCAGTCCCAATCGCAATCGCAGTCGCAAGAGTGGATGGACTCAGGAAGAACCGCGACCCTAGCCCTGCGTGAGAACCCGGGAGGGGGATTGTCGCGCACGAGACCGCAGGTTAGCGTTAACGTTCGGATTCGCTCGACGCTGATCGGCGGTGGGCTCAGGTCTGGCCAGTGGCCAGTGATGCATATGAGTCACCGCTGACGATTGCGGTTGCGGGCGGGGATCCTCATCCTCGCGCGTCCCCCGTCTCGGTCCTGAGGCTCGGAGGCCATTCGTGCAGAGTGGATAGTGAGCAATGTAGCTCCGACTGGCATGGCGGAATGAACGCTGCGCCGGGGCCCCAGATTCGAGTTGCACCGGACAATTGACCGCAGCGACTGTAACCGCACGCTTCCTCGTAACTCGTAACGTACAGTTTCGATTGGCGGCGAAGGATGACGCCGTCTCAGCTGAGCTTCTGCACCCGTGCGTGAAGGGAGACGGGGTCACGGAAGGCTGGGAAGCTTCGAGGTTCGAGGTTCTGGCGTGTTTGCGTTCAATAGCGATTACGATTACTCTGACTCGAGCCTTGAAGCTTGAGGCCTGGACGCGTCCGAGCCGGGGTGCTGTTGTGTCGGTACTGAGTAACGAGTAACGAGTAACGAATGATGTCCGTGGACTAGTCTCAGAGTACACTGATCGCGAGAAAAAGCCAGACTGCGCCTGCGCCTGCGCCTTCCCCCTCATATCATTTCGACCTTTTCTGCCGTCGACGATCATGGCATATCAACCTATGACCGCTCCCCTTCCGGCAGACACCCAGCAATCGCGCCACACACTCATTGGATCCGAATCCGATGCTCAGCCTCGCACTCGCACTCGAGATCGGCGAGATGGAACGTACCCTCGGCCGCTCGCGCTGGGCAAGGGCTCCGAGTCGAAGTTTTTCGAACGCCAATTTCATTCACAATATCACTACTACACATGGAGCGGAGATGCGCTGATTCGCGGGAAGGACAGACGGACACTCTGCACACACAAGTACCCGCAGAGCCTCGGATCGGCGCCTCGTGCCCGGGCAACGCACGTCCCGGGCTCTTCTGTGTGGGCGTCCTTGGGAAAGCGCGATATTCACCATTGGCCATTCGTCATGCGCCATGCGCGCAATGAACGTCTGTCTGGACTCTGCGCAGTGGAAATTGAGAAGAGGGTAGACCGGATGTAGAAGCAACTCGGATGACGGAGGACGGAGGAGGGAAGGCACGAGGCTGGGGTGAGCACTCACCGGCGTATAATGAAACTATCCGTCATGCAACCGACCCGTATCGCAATACCCGCTGCGGCCTGCGGAACATGTCTTTGCATGTCCGAGCCGCCAGATCGTCGGAAAGGTGCTCGATGGTTGGAGAACCGCCGCGACGCTCATGTACTATACTGACTCTGCATTACCCGACTCAGGCGAACCTCTCGCCTCGGGACTTCACTGACTCTGAGCCAGAAGCTACCTGTAGCATCCGGACTTCGAAGGCACGGTGACCACATATGATATATGACTATTCCCAGTGGCTAGTTCTGGCCGATCGCGCAGTCCGAGTCCGAGTCCGAGTCCGTTGAGCAAGAACACCGTGACGCACCACGGCCACGCACGGACCACGCGTCGATCGGACATGTGCATGATCAAGTTCATGGAAGGATTTGCAGGATGCCTCGTCACGGTCTACTAGCTACTCTGTGAGTGATCTAGTGCTCGCTCGGCACGCGGTCGCTCCTCGGACGTCCGCTCGGCAGACTGCAGTGGGATGGGGCAGCTATAATCTATGATCTACAGCTATGGGAGTCCGGACGCAGATCGTCGCTTCTGGCCTGGGCTGCGAGCGGGCTTCTAGCTCTATAGCTATGTAATTGTGATTGTAATTGTGGTTGGCGTATGCGGGGTGCACGTCGGAGTGTGGACGTCGCCGACGAATGACGAATGGCGATCCCTCTCGCGAAGGCGAAGGCGAGGTTCGAACGGGGTGCGTTCAAGTGCAAGTTCGCGTCCCGGATGGGCAGTAACCCCGAGTGGCACTGGTACTGGACTCGGACGGTCGGACTCGTGTGCGTACGCGGGTTCTGTCGTGACTCGTGCGCGTGGGCGACCACAGACTTGTGGCAGGGAGAAGAGCGTGAAGAACGCTGTCGGCGGCGACTCAGCTCGAGTGCTTCTGCAAGATGAGCGTGGGTGTTCCAACTTCCCGCAACCGTGCCATTACTGACCAGTGACAATGACAGTCGACTCACGACTCGCGACTTAGGACTCACGAGGCGCAGCGGCGAAGCTGGAAGATGTGCGTTGGCGTCCCGAATAGGCGTTGTTGGTATGCGGATTGTGTCACTTGCCACAGAGGGACGAGAACGCTGTCAGAGATTGCAAGCGTGGATGAGAAGATTGAAGATACGGACGAAAGAGGCACGAGGAGGGAACCGGACGAATACTGAACACATCAATGTATGTAGGCGCGGAGGTGGACAAGGTCCAGAAGGAGAAGGCAGAGTATAGCATACAGAACATAGACCACAGAAGACAGACACAGAAGACGAGACACAGAAGACGAAACACAGAAGACGAAACACAGAAGACAGAACGCAGAAGACAGAAGACATACCGGCGGTGCGAGGAGACGAGTAGAAGCGTGCGATGTGCAGTGTGCACAGACCATGGCCACGCAGAGCTACCGTCCGCGAATGGTCTATCGCGCCACCCGAGCCACGGCGCCGGGATAGGGAGCACGCAGGACGCAGGACGCAAGCTGGGGAAGCGGCAAGCGGGGGCAGAGTGGCGGGCGCGCTTCTTCCGTCGACATCGGCGGAATGCCCGGGCGAGGATCAGGATCAGGCTCAGGCATCTGCAAGCAAGTACCGTGCTGCTGCCCGGTCCGGCTGATGCACTCGGAGTCGAATTGATTCGGATGTGCGAGTGCGCGAAGGAGCTACCAGTCTGGCATACTCGGCGCTGGGACAGGTGAGGAAAGGCCTCTCTTGCGCGTGAGTTGTTGAGTACCACGCGTACGCCTACGGCTACTCCCTCCTCGCTGCTCGCGGCGCTGCTTATCTCGACAACGGAGGCGAGGCGAGGGGCGAAGTGGGAGCCTGATAAGCTGATGACAACGAGGCCCACGAGTAAAAGTAACTCAGTGGGCTCTCCGCGAGGCAGGTCTTCGCGGGAGATCACCCCGAGAACGCGAAGCCGAGGCGGATGCGGATTCGGATTCGGACAGTCGGCCACTCGATCGGTATGGGACCGGGCGGTGTTGGGGAACTCGAAGTCGGGAGGGCTGACGCGTGACGTCGCCTCCGGTCGCCGGAGGCTCGTGGATCTGGGCGCGCGCATGGATGGATGTCGACGTTCGGTACGTGGGCGATGGACGATGGACGATGGTAAAGAGCAGAGAGCCGAATGGTAGCTGTGGCGATGGATCATGCACATGAATGGACCACGTCGATGGATTGCCCGGAAGATCGCCTGCGTCGGGGTCGGGAGGCGAGTAGTGACTAGTTGACTAGTGACTAGTGACTAGTAAGGAGCATAGACATGGACGGCTTGCCTGCGAGCGCGTTCCTCGACCTGATTGTTCACGTCCACGTCGGCATTCCAGTCAAGCAGCATGGATTTTTTTTTCGGATCCGGAGTGGGAAACAGCGGATGTAGGCACTGAACGTCGAACCGCAGATCGCGATGGAATGATTATGTGGAGTTGAGCCTTGTGGTGGGCGTGGATGCGATTGCGGGCCCAGTGCGGACCCTGCGCGAGCAGCGAACATACTTACAGCAGCCAGGTCGGACACTGACAGGTGCCACCACGGGCCTATGTTCCATACCGCACGTCGCGCCCATGAAGAATGAGGTCTGAGGCCTGAGGCCTGGGGTTGGGGTTGGGGGTGGTGGCCTGACTGACATGTACAGCGACGTCCCCATACAGTCCGCACCGGCAGGATCGGCAGGTCAGACAAGCGTCGCGCCTCGCGGGTGCGAACGTTAACTGCAGCGCTGCGCCCAGCCGCGGAAAGGCGAGTCCCGCATCCCAGATTCCCTTTCACGCACACGCTAATCCGCGGTGTCGTCGCTTGACGCGTACGGTGACACTGACAGCAGCCTGCAGGGTGCTTCTCGGACTCGGCCTGGGGCGCCGCTGACGTCGTCTGTGGCCGGAGATACGACCCTCATGCGCTGTTGGGTCGGTGGGACCGGGCACGGACAGCCAGCGGGGGATGATCGTCCTCCTGGCCCTGGTCACGAGCGGGCGGGCGTGGTGTTTTGAATCCTGATGAGGCGGGTACATACCCGGCGATGCCGAGCGGGGTGCGCACTAGGGCCGCGAGGGTGACAGGCGTGGCAGGGCAGCGTTTCGATGCCAGCGGCGCGACAGGCTGGAGGAGGGCACGACGATAGGCGAGAGAACGGCGCATGATCCTCCCGCTGTCGGGCAGAGTTAGGGTTGCCGGGGCGTCGAGACGATCGCAGGACCCCGGTGAGGTGGGGATCGCGGTTTGCGGCTCGCGATGCGAAGCTTGAGGGGAGCTTCACCGAATGGCCAGAGGGACAGGACAAACGCAAGGGTCGTTGGACGGCTCTGGCCAGACGGATGTGAGAAGGATGTTGCTGGTTACGGGACGCGAGGGGCAGGGAGGGAACGCCGCCGCCGCCACGGTGGACCAGCGAGGGGCGGCGAGGCGCGTGATGCGAGCAGGGACGGTCGTTCCAGTACTTGCGTTCGCATGCTATCTGGGCGTGTATGTGGTAAGTAAGTGCTTTGCCACGCTGCATCGTGGACGCAGGGCACCATGCCGGACGCTGACGACGGGATCGCCGCCCGGCACGGCGATCTACATGGTCCCCGGGCGGTCCTGGATCTCAGATCTTTCTCAGCGGCCGGGGCCCGGCCTCGGGCGACTTCCGAATTTGACAGGATGTGGGCGCCACGTGTGCAACTCCGCGACGGTCCTCTTCGGCCTCTCCGACGTCTCTGCCGCAGCATCCCCATCCCCATCCCCCGGCGACAACAGTCCAACACCAGGTGCCCCTCGCCGAGCTCTCCCTGCTGCTCTGATCTGCGCGATTCACCCTCTCGGATGCGGCGCTACGAATTCTTAGTCAAACCGGTACCACGCTCAACATCCTGCTGACCATACCCGCAGCTGACCTCCCTCTCTGCTTGCTCAGCACCCTTTGCTACCACCGCCGCAGAAGCACGCGCAGCGACGCGATCCACACCCAACCCCGCACGTACACTCCCTCTAGGCTCGCGCGGACAGCGACAAAACTCCGCCCGAAAGCCGATGGTTATCTCCTGCGGACAGAGAACGCCTCTCTCGGACCCTTGGCTTCTCCCGACTCTCAGTCGGAGCGACGGACGTCGATGAACACTTTTTGAGCTTCGTATGTACGTGGATTCTTGAGCTGTCCGGTGACCGTGCATATTCTCGTTTTCTTGTGGTGCTGACTGGCACTGGTCAGGCGCTGCCCGTACGCGAGAGGGATATCCCCGTTTGACGCTACGTCCGACCCGTGCGGCGTATGCGTTACCGGACACCGGTGAGGACTGTGGGCTCTCTTCTACAATCGTCGTTTTGCTTACCCAGTGCACCCGGGTATGTTAGCGTTGGCCACTGTACCGGGAGCTGACAGCGGTTTTGGACCTCCGAGCTCGGGTGGTGCATCGTCCTCAATGCCCCTGAGCGTCGTCGCAGTATCCCAGCCTGAGGCTCTGTGATTGTACGGTTGAGCCGACCAGGTACTTGGTCGTGAGCGTACCCACATCCGCGCCGTGGGGACGGGGTTCGAAGATGCCTCAAATCCAAGCTGATGACGCTCGGGGTGCGATCGGTGCTGTCTCAGTCTCTCACAGAGAAACGCGGCTGAGCTGATACACAGAGCGTGCCGTCCGGACGTACCGTGCGCCGCCAGGTACTCGACGCCTCGTGGGCACTGCGAACCTCGCGAGTCGCGACGATCTCAGCTGGAAGTCAGGCCTCAGGGCTCACGTCACTCACCACTGATGCGGGGTGAAGTGTTTCCGTTTCCAGCGACGCACGGCGGGGTGCGATCTACATATAATGCACCCTACATGGTCGAGCCATCGGGGCAGCCAAACGGCATACCTGTCGCCTCCAGCCTGAGTATTCGAGATGCGCACCGGGATCCGGTGTTGGAAGATTAGCCTATTGGGGACTTGCACTTGCACTTGCAGGCTTCGACGTTCGCGAAGGCCATCCGCAGGCTCTTCACGTTATCGTGGGTGGTGAACGGGAGGAATCTCCCCAGGCTCTCCCGGACATGGCTGCGGTGTGATGTTCAGATGAGTGCATGCGCCTTAGTCATCGTACCGTGCGGTTCTTGACACGATGCATGGTGTTCCACTGGCAGGGATGCGCTCCGACGTACTCTACACCCCCGCATGATGCAACTCGCGGACACGCAAATCGGTCTGTAAGTACTGTAGTGTCGACGGTGAGTTCGTACACCCCATGATGCGCCAATCACTGACTGAAATTCCGCACAAAGGCATAGCCGTAATGCACCCCTCACCCTCGGAGGATCGCACTGGCCTCGGGGACTTTACCTGCGGTGCTTTCCAGAGGACTCGCGGGACGAGCTCGAACATTCCGTGGGGCAGGAGCCTCCTAGCGCGCATGGTCGGGTCCTCCCGTGCTACGCCGTGATGCATGCAGTCAGCGTCAAACCACGCTGCGCTCCCGCCCTCAGCACAGTGCACTTGCCACTTGCCCCTCCCTGGGTGCGAGGATCCCCGAGCCTACTGCGATGCCGCGGCGTCGCGACTCCCTCGCCAGGCCTGGCGGCTCGAATACGTCCGTCAATACTCCCCTGTCAATGTCATGTCCGGACCCATGTCGCGCGGTCCGTCCTCCGCATCGATATCCGGTTCTGGTTCTCGGACGGCAGGGAGTCGGGTCTCAGTGGATGCAGGGATTCGGAGTAAGTAGGATGGAGTGGCGCGGCTGCAGTCGCATCCTTGCCTGTGGTCAGCACCTAGATTCTAGAGGCGAGGTCTGCTGTCAGCGCCGAAGATTCTCGAAGGTCGGAGCGGATGGAGGTCTGGGGCGATGTCGGTAAGTACTTTGCAGGATGTACGCACCTCGTACCTCTGATGACAGTCAGCTCCTCAGGCATCAGGTGCGGCCGCTGCACCGCCGGCGTTGCGGCGTCGAGTGCGAGCCCCTACCTACGCACCCAATTTGCGGACTTCGTAGTATCGACAGGTGGGCATTCTTTGCTGATGTCGTTGATATATCACGGGGCTCAGTCGAGACTGAATATGAACGATTGCCAGACCGGGGACCCTGTTATGTCACGATCACGGTCATGAGGCCGCGAACGTCGAGTTGGTCGACGTCGGACGTCGAGCGAGGCGACCCGTATCACGTTGCGAACTCAGTTGAGTCCCACGCTCGGACCCAATCCACGTCGGAAAGCAGTCTCCTCTGACTCCAGAGCGACCGTCGGTGTATACGGTGCGCATCTATGCTCTTTCAGGCCGGTTACGAAGTTTGACGTGACGGGTGCTGACCGCCCTTCCAGCGCCCACGGCCGTCACGGTCGGGCTCACTTGTACCCGCCTCCTCCCATCCTCGCCGTGGCTTTCGGGACGCAGCGCTCCGTGCGAGTGCAGGGCCCCCGCCGCCGATGTCATGAGCGTGTAGGCCGACGACATCAGACCTTTCCGGTACGGTACGGTGCGACTTGGCTTGTCTGAGCGTTCGTCGCGACTGTCCGGTCAGCAGGAAGAAGACCGCACGGGCGGCGCACCTCATGGAGGGTCGTGGTGGGCGCATTGGATCCACATCTTCGCCGTGATGCCTAGTCCTTCCACACGCACACTGCGCCCGTACAGATGCGGAACAAAGTCGCCAGGCGCATCACCAGTCCAGACTCCAGATCTTCATTGCATCCAGTTGGCAAGTCTACCCAATGAACCATCCATCGTCGGCCGTGCGCGCTCGGTACGTCTCCGCTCGTCTGATCCAGAGAGCCTGATGTCTGACTCTCGTCACCGCGCCGGTGCAGCATCCGCAATGCGGCCTCGTCTTAGGTAGGCGGCGACTCCGACGTGCTCGGCGTCCGCGGCGCTCCTGCGCTTGACGGCGCCTTCCACAGGCGCGCTTCGGTTTCCACCCAAGGGCTGTCTCTCCCCACAACCAAGTGTTCCTCTAAGGTCCTGCGACCCGTTGATGAGGCGACATTGCGTCGTGCACCGTCGACTCCTCCACCCGCTACGGACACGCTCACGAGCTCGCCATTCGCAAATGCGAAGTCCGGGCGTATATCAGGTAGCCGGAACATCGCGCTCGATGGTGGAGAGGGGACCCTACAGCGCCGTTGTGGGTGAGACGCCGCTCTGGCTGCATTGTCCTTAAACGGTGCGTTTACCAGCACGATGCGCGGGGTCGGTATCGTTCCGTCAGGTCGCCCTGCCCGCGCGGTTCGCTGTCGTTGTTTCAGCTAGCTGTGTTCGTCCCTCCAGACACCGTGGAGAGATGCTACGTCAATCCCAAACGAAATGTACCAGTCCCGCGTGTGTTGGTTGGACCGTTGCTCATGACGTTACCTCTGCCCTATCTCCCAGCCGCCCTCAAGCCACCCCAAACGACTCAGTGCGACATTGGCGCGCCACGAGATGGTTCACGGTGTCACCGCATCCCCTCAAATAAATGCGGCCAACTCGGGTGCACTTTGTCCCTGTCTTCGAGCGTACCCATACGGTTTTGAGCCGTAAATTCGTGCTGCGTCGACGCTGATCATTGACTGGCATGAAACGCCACCAATACATACCTCACGTCAGGTTGCGGCATCAATCCTCTCGGCTGTGGAAAATCAATGAATAGCAGTCACGACGTGCGGCACTTCAAAAGTCATCTTGTCTTCTCTAAGCTGACCTCCTGACCTCCGCGAGTGGTATGTAATATCTCAATTTGTGATTGGACCTATTTCCCTGACATCGGCTACAGTAGAGCCTGTCAAAGTCCTGACTTCGGCGCGGGATAGTATACGTATCGATGGCGTCGCTTGCCCATTGATCGCGTATGTAGGAAGACAGTCCTGTCCTCGCGAGACTTCCGCGCCACCATGTATCACGGCTCCCGGGCTGTATTCGGGCGTTCACCGCTGCGCATGTGGGTCAAGTGACATTGGGCCGCATGCTCACCTCCACATCGATCCTCCGACCTATCTAGAAACGCCTCCGGTACGCCGCGGTCCTCGTCTGGTCCTGGCTACGCACTCGACTAGCCCGGACCCTAGCGGTTGTGGCTGCAATTGCCACTCAACCTGAAACTGGCTCCAAGGACTAGCCGGACTCGTCTGCTCACCAACGTCCATCAGTACCGCACCGGACGTCTACACAGCAGGTGCTATCACGGTTCTCGGATCGGGTGCCGCGGGGGTCGAACATGCGTGTACCGAAGAAATGCTCTATAAACCATTACCCGGTAGTGAGTAAACGCCTTTTTCGTTCTATACCTTCCGCCTCCTCATGTCCACGACCCCACCTGGTGTATTCATAGCCGAGACGTTGTACGGCTTCCAGGACATGTGCCATTCATGCTCTCAATAGAATGAGCGGAGGTGATGGGATAGTATGTCGTCACCAACCCTGACGATCGCCTCTGCGAAGAGCGGCGCTGGCGTGGCTGACACGTCCTCGCGAATCCTTGTCATCTGTCTCTCAGTGGTGTACGCATGGAACACGGCCTGACGGGTTGTCATTCACAGTATTCGACATGCTTCCTCGCCTTGATCGCCTCCAGTCCCCTCCTAGTACCTGCACGGCTATCCGTCTAGTCGGCCCTCTCAGTACTTTGCGTCCCTGCAATGTCCGACATCCACGAGAGGTCGGGGTGGTCACGCTGTGGAACATGCCGTGCAAGCTCAGGACCGCCATATCTCCGATTCGCGACGTCTGTCGACAGTTGTCGATGCTCAACGCGATGGGAGCACTAGGTGAGTGCTAAAATGTTCCATCTCTGACCTCGTGCGCATCGTCTCTGCCCAGCGCAGTGAGTGTTCGGAACATGTCAACGTGTACTAGGTATCCTAGGAGCCCTCACTCCGGACAGCCGTGGACATATCGTGATGGTATCCAACAACTGTCTCGGGGTGTCCCCGGCTGCGCGAGCACTGTTCCTTCGGGTTGACTGCGAAGGTATCCGCTGGCGGTGATGGGCTTCGTTCATGTTCTGGGGATATCTTTCGGCACTCGCCGCGGATTCGAGACTCTGTTCTGGTGAAGCATTGCATTGCGTCGCTGCGGATGCCTCGGACGTGAGAAGGACGTTAGGGAAACATCTCGTCTTCCGATGCATTCTTCTACATCGGAGGTACGCGAAGTACCCTAGATCTCAGTGCTACCCTGACGGGCCTCGTGGAAGGCGAGAAGTGTCTCGGTTTCGAACCCTTTCCTTGGCTTCCGGGACTGTCAACCCTGGTACTGGCAGTAGAAGGGTTGAAAAGGATCTATCTTTTCAGAATTTGGTGACTGCGATTTGGGTTTCTAAGGGAAGACCCGGCGCGGGCGTCCTCTCTGTTCACGCCGACAGCTCTGGTGAAACATGCTGCGTCTTGGCCAGCGGCATGCGTGCTCACGTTCACATGTCAGCTGCTTCAGTTGCTGGCATCCTGCAGGCCTGCTGGGACCGCATGTACTACGAATACACAGGGTGGCCTTGTCCTTGTGGATGTCACGAAAGTGACGAACTCGGCGCGCCATTGGGTCCTTCTCCGATTCCGCTTACTCTCGGGTCCTCTCACGGAGGTCGTCTATCCGCTTGAGCGTAAACAATCATCCTCATCCTGTACTCGTGCTAAAAGGGAGCGAAGGCCTATAACGCGTCACACCTGACGGTCACTTTATCCCGGAATCTTCATACGTGGGGCATGATCCATCCGGTCGACGAGATGGGCAACTTTGATGCTGACACGGTGTGCCAACGGAGCATTCCGACGGCACGCGTCCCACCGGCAGCATCAATCTACGTACCACATCTGCCCCACTAGATGTATATGTATGCAGAAGTATGAGGAACAATCATCAGCATGATTCGTTGTACTTTCTCTTACCGCCCGTGAGGCCGGGGGCACGGATGGCTGGTTCATCAAAGTTCGGGCACGGCCTTCACCGAATGGCGTGGACCTGGAGCGCAGTAGAGAGCGAGTTACGATCCCAGGCGAGTGACTCTGCACTGTTCTTGGGGGGCTTGGTCCGTGGCTGAGCCTCCATATGTCGAGAGAACCTTTCAGAGTACGCGTGTCAGCATGGGGTGTGCGGATCCAATGCCAGCGAGTAAGATACTTGCGCACGCGCAAGAGCGTCTAAGATCAACCCACTCTGGATCGTCATCCACAGTTTGGCAGCCTGCTGCGAGAAGCCTGCGCACGTTCACGAGCTGTCGAGCCAGGTCGTGCAGTTCTCTTTGCGAAATAAACCATTGAAGAGCGAGTAGCTCACGCTCGGTGTGTTGTTACACGATCATGCCGACAGCGGTCTTCCATACCGTACCTCCTAAATGATGACAGTCCGCAGAAGGTCTCCCCGGTCGGGTGACTTTCACCGGAAACAATGTGTCGGCGCCTCGCGCTGGCTTCATGCCCGAGTTGCTGGTAGACGTCCTCAGGAACCTTGTCTTGCGCTATGCGGCGGATTCTTTGGGCTTACTACCCCCTCTCGCATGTCTACCGGGAACGTGGGACCCGGTACTCGCGATTAGCCCAAGTGCTGCATTGCTTTACACATCTCTTTACCCTTTGCAATCACACGTTGGAGTGACCTTCCATTGCTCAGATGCAGGATGTACATAGAAGGTGCGGACTTTGGTCGGAGGCTGTGGTAGACTTCGATAGCTCCGGTCGCGTCATGTCAGCGGCATGGCTCTCACCCACTCGCATGCCAGGATGAGTCAACGACGCATGCGAGGTCCTGCAAGGTTACTACTCCCGGCTGGCTGGCATCGCTGGCATATAGAGTGTACACCGCTCCCGAGAAACATGGAGGATTGCATCAGCAACCTGAGCGGGTAGCGGGCGGCGGCGGTCCGCCGAGCTTGTGCCTTACCTCTCGTACATGCAACTCAGCCGTCGGTGGTAGAGGCACATTGATATCACCACACCGCCTCCACCACCTGAGCGAATTGCATGTCTATCTTCGAATTCTTGGCGAACATGATGGTCCAGAACATCAGTAGCCCGCTGTATATGTCGGTGTCAATACGGAGATTACCAAGATTCTGTATTATCCCAGGGAAGTGTCAGACAATGGACTCGAAGCCTGAGTGTGCGCATGCAAACACATACGTGGGTCAAGTTGCAGAACAGCTCCGAGTCGATCTTGAGAGTCTCCCCTCGACTGACCGGCAAGTGTGGCGGCCGAGAGACAACGACCGCATGCACGGTCGCTGTGGATACAAGCCTGACTCCCTCAGTCGTGCAGAGACATCGTCGCCGCGCTGAGCAGTCGACGGTCAGGCTGGACTTTACGCTTGTTTGGGAGAAGATGCTCGGTGCTGCGGAGAACATAGTCGCACCGCCACCCATATCCGTCGCATACAACTCCGCTAGGCGCTGGCACACAAGTCAGAATCTGCCAGCGAAGATACTGACGGCCAACTGCATCGCCTCGCCGTACGTTTTCTTCATTCCACACAACAGGAATTTTCAGCCAACTCATCGCATGATATAGGACGGGCGAGGGGATCACAGGTGGCACGCACGAATATCGCCTGGCTACGTCAGTACGATCCTGATAAGTACGCAGGGCAAGGATACAAGATCAACTCGACATCTGAACAAACAGGAACGCAGAATTCGAACCTGGAGATTCTGGAGTCAATCAACGTCATTACAAACACATGGCTGGAGGGCCTTTCTCCACGTCTGCGTGCAATACCAGACAGAATTCCCATGTCAAGACGTGGACATCGGACGGCTTCACGGGGTTGTCCTGTCAACTCAGGACATCTGGACTGACATATCCACTTGGCCGCTCAGAGCTCGAAATGCCTCCGTACTTCTGCCGCGCGGAATGCACCCTTCTTCATTACCAGTGCGTCTGTCTCTTCTGTTCGCTATCGCCTGCAATCACTGTCAAATATTAGAATTATGTCAATGCCGACCATTTCGCAAAGATTCCCTCACCGACCACTCAACAATTAACGCGATTCTCTCCCCGGTATATGTGGCCCCTTCTGTTCGGTACCGCTTGCACTGACTGAGAGAACAACTGACTCTATCGAGGCCATCACAATACCACCATGTCTTTTCCGATCTCCGGGTACACAGTAGGCTCAGGATCATCTCAAAGAATCTCGCATGTAAACACTGCCGACGAGGTCGCCGCGGTTCCTGAAGATGTGATGCCGTCGAGCCGCTTGACTCCGAGAGCGCACTTTGGTCACCACTTCTACTTACCTCCGAGGCCAAGCTGAATCTTAACGGACAGTGGGTGCCAACGCATTGCCATATCGCCGGGCTACATTGACCGTGCACTTGCAGGCCTTCCTTCCGCCCAGTCCGGGCGACACGTTCACATGCGCCGGCATATCGCGCCGCTGCTTCCTCTTTGCAGTCATTTCCAGCGTCATAGAGAAGAATCGGTCCAATCCGCACCCGGGCCTTAGTCAAAGTTGGAGACACTCTGGGATCGGTAGTGGACCGCCCTTGAGAAGTTCAACATCGCCCCTCACGTCCTCCGCCGACTGAAATCCCCGATGCTCTGACTGTCTTCTGGGTACATCCAGAAGGCAATCGCTCTTCTCTCTCGGGCACGGGCCGTACTCATCTCAGAGAGGCTGTGCCTGACGCGCAGCAGTCACGTCTCGGCCTGATACTACCTCCTGTGGGCTGAAGCAGAAATCTTCTACCCTGCCGCAATTCCAGCAAGAATGTGTATGCAACACGTAACTTACCGTCGGACGCTGCAATTGGCACGCTAGCTATTCACGATAGACGCTTTGCGCACATAGGACTGCTCTGGAACGGCCCAAGGAGCCACAAATGTGGAGGAGTCTTCATGACTGATTCGTTCCGATTTCTCCGTTGGGCGACATTTCATACATTATGGTCAGTATCCTTCTATCGACTCAGCACCCCGATAGCGATCTCATTACCCTGACATCCCCTCCTCTCAGCTCTCCGCTCTTCCGGAGTCCCGACTTACACCCTCACCGCCCTATCACACCATGTCTGTTACTGCGGCGTCGGACCCTTCGCAAGGAACTCCAGGCTAATAATTCTCTCGCAACGCTCGATGCCCCTGTCGGACGGAGATGTCGTCTACCGACCTAACAATGTTCTACTGAACCCGAGGCGCAGATGGTGGGCGGTGCACCCGCGCCCTTCCTCCCTAATTGCCTCAATTTCAAACCCTGGGCGGAGATCCGGGACTGTACGGG
>WJSG01017551.1:0-14503 GCA_016618145.1 Sanghuangporus lonicericola | reverse complement strand
AGGCTGTTATCTACAGAGATAACAGCCACCGGGGCCTAAACTACTGATAACAGGCCTCCGGGAGGCAGCCTGCCATATTGGGAAGCCCCGGGAGGTTCCCCGGCAATTCGTAATACATCACAAACCCTGCCTACATGTATTGTAAAAGGCTCTAGGCCAACAACCTATTCGTAATATATCAGAACTACAACAGCTGCTGCAGAACTCTGACGCAACCCACGCGCGAGTCCAGACGAGGCGCGACCGACAGCTCCCCGATGGACGGGCGTCGGGAGCTTCTGCGTACGAGCACCCAGGTGGAGCGCACCACGCACCCATCGCTATCTCAAGCGACGAACAGCACGGACGCGTACTGGCGACACGTCGAGACACCGCGGCTCTCGGGAGGGCTGCAGCAATCGACGGCACAGTCAGCTAGCGCAACGGCACGCGCCACCTCCCAAACGGACGAGACGCAAGCAAGGTACAGCGAGCTAGCTTTCGAAGCGAACCTTCCACACGATCGCTACAACGCAAAGAAGCGCTTCTGGGTGGGATCGCCGGATCCAGAAGAATCGCAACGGCGAGCGGGCAAACCGCGTTTAACGGGCCCGACACCGCTGCTGAGGCCGGATACAGGGCTGCCCTCGATCGACTCCAACCCGTGGGCTGGAGAAGGAGAGGGAAGGCGAGCAGAAGCGAGGTCGGGAAGCTACTTTGCACCGGACGCGATCTCTACACCGGTCGCTACCAGCACGCAAGGCAGAGAAGGCAGCCCTGACCCGCCCAACGTCAATACGTCCGGTCGACCGCCTACCCCGCACTCCCTCTCGGACACGTCGAGCCGAGCCCATGCGCTGCGACCCTCTCGCGCCGACGACGCACACCAGGAACGGACTCGACCGAGCCCGATCCAGCCTATGGACATAGACGCGGACGAAGCCTCGAGCGAGGAAGAGACCAACACGCGGCCGGCAACCTCAAAGAAAGGCAAAGGCAAAGCAAGGGAGCTCTGCGACGAGGAGACGACTGACGACGAAGAACCCCAAGAAGCCATCGAGGAAGGCTGGCGCGAGCAGGACATGGAGCAGGCGAGGCAGGAGAGCTTGCGCCAAGCTCTCGCTGACCACTCGCGAGCGGCAGGCGACTACTACGGCAGGGGACACACTGGCTATGAGCGGGTGAGCGACCGACGGAGGCACGACGGGGACCAGGCCGGCTCATCGGGCGCACGCACTGGCGGCCAGGAACCACGCGTAGCGCACGAGTTTGAGACTTACGAGCGAGCAATCCCGCCACGCAACGCCCCTCGCGCGGACCGAAACCGTCATCAGCGCCCTCGAGCTCCCTCCGAGTATAGACCAATGCCGAATACAAGGGCGGCCGCCTACATTGAGCAAACGGCGGCGAGGAGCGAAATTCCGAGGTCGGAGAGACTGCTCCCGCAGCGATCCCCGCTCTCGAGGATGCCCAGCCTCAGAAGGACGAGTTCCCCGGGCCCCGCCTGGGAGTCTGCAACGCCAATGCGAGCTGGGCGCACGGCGAGGGAGGTGGATGATAGCATGGATCGATCGGGGCCGCAAAACGACTGGGATCCGCGCGACATGACTGAGCGCCGCGACAGACGGCAAGGAACGAACAACTGGCAACACGACCGGTCGTCGAACGAAGACCACGACGTCTGGGACGAGGAGGATGGCAAGATCATGCCGACGGCCCTCGACTCATGCCCGGAACAGGACGACCGGCCGATGCCCATGCCGGATGGCGGCTTCCCGAGCATCCACTATGACGACCCGGAGACCCGGATTCGCGGGATGGCAACCGAATGGATTAAGGAGATATGGGGCGACCCCCCGAACACGACCGTTCTGGTCGACATCTTCAACTACCAGAACCGCGAGGACGACGCGCACAACAGGCACGTCTCGGACGCGCTCCGGACGTACATGGAGCTCATCTCAGGAGAGGAGGGCTTCGATGTAGTCCCACCGGAGGCGGAGTCGCGGAGTAACACGAGAGCTCGCGACCTTCCAACGATCTGGGCTATCCGCGGGCTCTCCCCAGCCGGGGTCGCCCGAGCGACGAGGACGCACGTCTGGTCCTTCAGGGGACTCAGTTTCTTCACGTTCCCGAGAGCCACTACGATGCCCCGCTGGGTATGCACACTCGAGGGCTTCATGGACGGCAACGCCGACCGGATCCTACGAGCAGTCCATCGAGTGCTATCTGAGGAGGATATGGCCAGCTGGATCGCGAGGATGGTAGCGGCAAACCCGAGCTTCCGAGGCTACACGACTGCCGAGGCAGTCAATGCGGTAATCAACTCAGCGCGCGTAGACGTCTTCCAGATGGGTAACGGGAACTACCTCGCGAATGTTTTCGTGGGACCGCCGACCAGGGACATTCGGGAATGGCGACGCTGGATTGCTGAACTATGCTCACGACGATACAGAACGTTCGCGAACGGCACCGGATGGGTCCGGTACATCACGCAGTGCACGGGATGTCACAGTGTCTGCCACCTGTCGCACCTCTGTCCGTTCCCGAGACTTCGTGGATGGAACGGTCCTGAGCAGGGAGGCGGAGTCTTCGGGGAGCGAGCGAGGAACGAGGAGCGCAACGCCTCCCCGCGCAGGCACGGCGCGGACCCACGATCTGCGAGGAGAGGGAACGAACGCGAGAGACGCGAAAGGCGCGAGGAGACAGGCAAGAAGTCGCCGAAGCGAAAGGGAGGCCCCAAGAAAGACTGGCGCAAAGACGATAGGTCGAGGGGTGGTCGCCGCTGATGTGCTCGAGTGATGAGATGAGTAGCCGGCGGCAACGCTAGCGGGACCCAGAGGACGGTCGAGGTGTACGTCGAGCGGTCGAGCAAGGACATGACTGATCTTGATACGGCAATGGCAGCCAGTAATGTTTCGTAGGACGCAAAGCTCGTAGTGCTTTCTTATGCTGCGACAGAGAGGTTTCGGCGTGATAAAACTACCCAAGGTTAACGGCAAATGGCACGCATCCCAGCTGACCGACTGGGAAGCGAACGGCAGAGGAGTGATGGGGGAATGCAGCACCCATCTCAACTTCTCTGTACGAACAGGTCACCCAGATGCTGAATTTACTGACCTACGGGGACAGGTAAGCGGACGGGATACACAACGGCTGGCCTATTGAGGCCAAGGTGAGCCGAGCTTTGCTGAAGCGCAATGAGTGAAACTGGCTGCGAGGGGATCTCACGCGCAAACACCACCCGAGGCAGAGGGAAAAATGCCTGGAGTCAGGTCTATGGTCGTAGCCTGACTGACAATGCGACTGCGAATACTCAACTCAACCAAACCCAAACAACGGATAATCAGACCGGTACTGGAAATCAGCGCCCCTCGGGGAGCATAGGGGTACGGGATCCACATGCCGTCCCGGACCCTGACCACGCTCCTCAAGGGATAGGAGGCATACGAAGACACGGACCCAACGAAGAACCCCCCTGGCCACGAACATTGGCGACGCAGCAGAACCAAGTGTCAGCGACGAGCAGAATAAACACCGACGCGGAGGGAGCTCAGCCCCCCGCGCTCCAGGGAGAACTAGACAACCCCTCAAACGGGAGAAACGTTTCACGTGCGGACCAGAATGCACGCAAGACCTCGCTACAAGTTGCAACACTGAACATCAATGGTTTTGGTAATCTAATACGCGACCACCCTGAGAATAAATGGGGACGGGTATACCGTCTAATGGCTGAGCATAGAATCGGAATCCTGATGATGCAAGAAACGCACCTGACGAGCGAGAGGGTCGCGAGCCTACACAAGATGTTCGCGAGGAAAATCAAGATCTTCCACTCAGCGAATGAGGAAGCCCCGACTCAAAGAGAGGGCGTTGCAATTGTCATGAACTCCAGATATCTGAATGTGGCCGAGGCGACAGCAGTGACGATTGTAGCTGGGAGGGCAATCCAAGTAACGACCCCATCCCAAGGCGGGGAACGGAGGCACATCCTCTGCGTCTATGCTCCAACATCTAATGGAGTGAATGAGAGGAAAGCCTTCTTTAACACGGTCCGGAACTATTACGAAACTCACCCAGAATGCCCGAAACCGCACCTGATGGCGGGAGACTTCAACAATGTGGAAGATGCCTTGGACCGGCTCCCTATCGGCGAGGGCCCGGATCAATCGATACCAGCACTAGACGACCTCAAAAACTCACTTGGGCTGATGCTGGCGGATGGATGGCGCGTCACGCACCCGAATGCACGAGACTTCTCCTTCCACCGAGGCTCAGGCGAGGGGGCCGTGTTCTCGCGACTTGACCGAATATACGTAAGCCCCGCGACCTTTGAAGGCGCGAGGGAATGGAGAATCTGTGAAGCAGGCGTTAAAACCGACCATAGTCTAGCCATGGTACAGCTTACCTCGGCAAGCACGCCGGAAGTTGGCCCAGGAAGGCCACTGTTTCCACTACAACTACTTAGGGACAGAAAACTGACCAAGGAGATTAAGACCCGAGGAGTAGCGGCGATCCGAGAGCTAGAGATGCTGCAAGCTGCGAACGGTAGATCAGCGGAAGCGAATGCGCAGATAATACTACATAGGTTCAAGATCGACGTGATGAAGCTAGCGCGCAGGCGCGAACGTACAGTAATCCCGAGACTGCTTGCGGAGATTCACGACCGTGAACGAGCACTGAAGCAGTTGAAGGCGGAACTATCAAAACCGGATACGCGAGACCGCACGGAAGAGGCGGCGGCCCTCACGAAGCAAATCCGGGAACTCAAACTGAGACGGTTCAAACAACAACAGCAGAACTCTAGAGCCACTCACCGCCTCTACGGAGACCGTCCGACCAAGTATTGGTCGAAGCTGCACAGGGAATGTGCTCCTCGTGATATAATAATGGCCTTTGAGAGGGAAGGAGCGGAGGGAACCTCAGGCGAAAAGCTATACGAGTCGGACCCGACGAGGATGGCAGAGATGGCGAGGATCCACCATATGAATGTTCAGAAGGACGACCCGGACATGAAACCGGTAAACGAACGAGAGAAAGACATCGAGAAAGCCCTAGATAGCCTAGACGCGTCAGTATCAGGGACACAAGCTGCGTCTCTAGACGGCAGAATAACGTATGAAGACTGCGTACAATCATTGCGTGTCGCAAAAAACGGAACAGCGCCAGGGCTCGATGGAATACCCTTCGAACTCTGGAAGACTCTGCACGCTAGGCACATCGAGGACACTCGCTTCCCCGAACGACCGGACTTTGACGCAGTGAAGCTCCTAGAAGCGGCCTTTGAAGACATGCGCACACATGGTGTTAGCCAGAAAACCACCATCGCACATGGATGGATGGCACCCATCTACAAGGAGAAAGGGGAGCGTACCAGAGTCGTCAACTACCGACCGATAACGCTCCTCAACACGGACTACAAGCTTCTCAGTAAAGCCCTAGCTGTACGCCTTGCTGACGTTGCCCCGTCGATCATACACCGTGCGCAAGCGGGCTTCGTCCCCGGAAGGAAGATCCAGAACCATACGCAGCTAGCAAGGATAATGATGAGCTGGGCCGAAGCGAACGATGCAAACGGAGCGATCATCGCACTAGACCAGGAAAAAGCTTACGATAAGATATCCCATGACTACCTCTGGTGGGTATTGAGAAAGTTCGGTATTCCGGAGAGTTTCATCAGCCTCATCCAGTCCCTGTACAAGAATGCAGAAACGTCAGTGATGGTAAACGGAGTATTGAGTAAAGCGTACAGAGTCTACAGAGGAGTGAGACAAGGGGACCCGCTGTCCTGCCTGCTCTTCGACTTAGCTATCGAGCCACTATCCGCAATGATACGGAAGTCGGATATTGAGGGATTCAACATCCCCAGATGCAACGAAACGCTCAAGGCCGTCCTGTTCGCGGACGATACGACTGCATACCTATCCCAACGGGACGACTTCAGTACACTGCAACACGTACTTGACACCTGGTGTTCTGCGGCGAAGGCGAAATTCAATATCACCAAAACGGAAATCATACCAATTGGCACCACGACCTTCAGGAAAAACATGGCGGAAACATACCGCTCTACAGGGTCGTGGAGAAACTACCCGAGAGGAGTACATATGGCGCAAGACGGAGAGGCAGTTCGTATCCTCGGGGCTTTCTTCGGGAATGGAGTAGTTCAGGCAGACGTCTGGTCACTGGTACTCACAAAGCTAGTAGCCATGAAGAAGCCCTTGATGCACGCGATTGCGCGATGGAAAAACGGCCATGCGACACTCCAGGGCAAGAAGCACGTTGTCCAGATGATTGTTGGAGGGATGACGCAATTCCTGACGACTGTTCAACGGATGCCGGATATGATCGTGCAACGTCTCACAAAACTCGTGAGGGAGTACCTATGGGAGGACCGCCGACACACGCCGGTAGCGATGGAGCATGTATGCCTCCCGATCGAACTGGGTGGACTGGCAATGCTGGACCTCGAGGCGAGAAGACAGGCGATTGATATCATGTGGCTGAAGGCGTACCTGGATTTCAGCGAGGACAGGCCACTCTGGGCGTACCTGGCGGACGATCTGTTTGCTCACCATGCTCCTAAGAATGTCCGCCCGCAACGAGCAGATCTCCGAATAAACCAATTCATGCAACGCTGGAACTCGAAAGCGAGAGGCCTTCCTGGGGAGCTCGCGGGAATGATGAGCGTAGCCAAAAAGTACGGCCTTAGATTAGAAGGCCTTGCTTTCTCAAGGCAGACACTAGAGGCGATGCCCATGTGGGACCATATCTATGCTGATCGGATCAGACTGGGTCGACTCTCCGTGCCATCGAAACTACTAACCTGCCTGCACACGAACCATCGAGCTAGGACTGTTGGCGACTTTGTGTCACTCGCCAGGACCCTGGAAGAGACGACGCACCGGCCGAGAGCAAACTGCGGTTGCGATGAATGTGCTAAATTGAGAGCCAATTACGGCTGCGCGAATCCGCATCAATGCGGCGCTAGGGCTAAAGACATGCTCAACACATTACCTGGGAAATGGGACCCTAGACGAAGGCAGCCGGAAGACTATGAAAGAGAGTCCATGGACCAGCTCCAGCGCACGAGACTGGATAGCGATCTGGAACCCTTTGACCGGCAAGTAACCACGCACGGAGACATCGGGCAGGCCTTCAGAATCTTTACGGGACCCCACCTAGTATCAAATGACTGTATCCCGATGGAATTGAAGGAGGATAGCACGCAGATGCATATTGCCACCGACGGCTCCTGCTTGAACAATGGTGAAACGAACGCACAAGCAGGAGCGGGAATATTCGTCGAGGAAGGGCATGAGCTAAACAGAACTTTCCGCTTACCATCGAATATCGACCAGACAAACCAAACCGGGGAAATTGTAGCAACGCTAATTGCAACATCCACGGCACACACGCAGACTCGGGTTACCCAAGTGACTGACTCCCGGACGACAATGGACTCGCTGCTGAAGTGGAGGCAGCACCACGAGGACACCGGGTATATCCTCCAGAAGAACTCGGAATTGCTTCGAGCGACGGTAGCGAGGCTGCGAATGCGGTCAGCTCATACCCTTTTCAGGTGGGTCAAGGGGCACGACGGACACCCGGGCAACGAAGCCGCGGATAAGCTAGCTGGGGAGGGCGCCGCCAAACGAGCAGAGGACCAATTGCAACTGTCAATCCCGCCCCCGTACATCCTCTCTGGAGCGAAACTGCAAGCGATGACGCAGAAACTGGCTTATAGAGCCATACGGACGAGAGAGGATGCGAAGGTGGACCCAAGACCCAGGACGGAAGCAAACCTCGATAGGATCCTAAGCGGAATCCGAGTCGCCTTCGGGATCTCACTGCATTCGGCTTCCGTCTGGAAATCTTTCCGATCGAAACATGTCTTGAGGACGACATCTCAGTTCTTGTGGATAGCAACACACGATGCGTACATGCTAGGGTCGCACTGGCTGCGTCCAAACATGTCGGAGGACCTGCGAAGGCGCGAGCGATGCAACATATGTGGAGAACGCGAGTCAATGACCCACATCATACTGGAGTGCGACGCCATCGGACAGGAAGTGATATGGAAGCTCTTGAAGGAGCTGTGGTCGCACACGGATGCGGAATGGAAGGATATCTGCTGGGGAACGACCTTCGGCGCAGCGTGCGCGGTCTTCAAGACCGCGAAAGGGAGCAGAAGGCCGGCGACCGAGAGCCTATGGTGCATCCTGAGCTCAGAAGCGACGCACCTCATCTGGAAACTGAGGTGTGAAAGAGTGATTCAGAATGAGGGCACGGAATTCACTGAATGCGAAGTCACCAATAGATTCTACGCTACCTTGGAATCACATCTGAACCTGGACAGGCGTACGGCGGCGCAAGCAAAAGGGAAGAAAGCCCTGAGGCCGCCGGAAGTGGAACGTATCTGGAGACCGATCCTCGCGAATGGAACGGATCTCCCGGCAAACTGGGTTGTGAATAGCGGGGTTTTAGTGGGTATTAAGCGCGGGAAGTGAGGGAGGGTAGTGGCCTGTGCACTACCCGTTCTTACCTCCCGCACTTGAGTCCCACACATTGTGCGTAAAAGCATTTCCTCGAGGTGAAGTAGGTTAGCAGTATTTATTGAGGCACATCCAAGGTCAATAGTCCCTGGATGGGCCGCCTAGCGCGTCCGGATGGCATTAAACATTCACGAGTTACACGATAAGCCCTCTTAGGGACTAATGTAACTCAGGACTTATCGCTCCACCAAAAAAAAAAAAACATACTTATCAGGTTGGCACGCAAACATGTGCAGGCTTGCGTTTGCTCGATGAACTACAAGAGTACCGGTCGCATCACATGAATTCGGTACTTGTGGTTTGAGACCGGTCGTAATACCAGGGATTAAGCTTGAAGCAGCCGACCAGGTCCAGCAATCCAGAGTACTCCGAAGGGACTCCAGGTCGTTCTAAGCCTCCTTTAAATCATGCATACGAAATCATAAGGAGTGGATTGTCATCTCAGATCGTCAGCGTAATACTAAATAGCCCCGTGCAGTAATACTGGTAGCCAACAGTCTCTCATATGTGGGCAAATGTACGTTTACTTTTCTCGCGAGGAAAGCGCCGTCGGGACGGGACTCTCATTCATGGTGGTGGGCAGGAGGTGGGTGCGAGTCGTGCGATAGGGACGGGGGTCGGCCAATGTACGGGACCTGGAACACAGCAGACTCTGAGCCGTTGTCATAGAGATCGCGCAGGTGCGCAGTCATCGGGTCCATGAGTGTCCGCAGTGTCGACATGAGGGCGCTCGCGGTCATCTGGAGGCTCCATGCGCCAACGGCCTTGACGCGTCTGTGGAAGTTTGCCTGAGCGACGTGGTACGCCATCGCCTCGTACACCTTCATGGATATAGCGTCGATGAGGCCAGTTTCCCACATCTGCAGAAGTGTCAGCAAGGAGAAAAGACAGCGCATGATGATCGAATACATACCGTCCATGCACCATTGAAGTCCTCGAGTTCCTTGACCACTCGGCACCGGATCGGGACCAGCGTTCGGTTGGCGTTCATGAAAGCAACAATGGGCCGGATGAGCGCGTTGTTCACATAGCTTAAGTCGCTCGTGAACAGGGGCACAGCCGCCTTGAGGTCCCGGAAACGCAGATCAATGTCGACGATGACATGGGGGGTGTCCTCCGTGCCCGCAACGTCATCCCGGTCCGACGGCGCACTCAGAGGCGGCTTCGCGAGCTCGCGCTGACCGGGGATGCGATCCATGCTTGGGCTCGCGACAGACGTCAATGCGTCGGCGAGCTCGTCTAAGATCGCGCTGAACGCAAGTTCGTCGGAGGGGTCGCGCGGGAATTTGATGTCGAGGACTGCGTCCACTTTGCCGGACGTGATCCATGAGAAGGGCCCTTCCTGCGTGGTCATGCTCTGCAGATGGTCAACGTTCAGACCGTCCATGCGGAATCGCGACTGCAGATACGTAACGTCAGGAGTCATGGAGAAAGGTAGTTGAGAGGAATGCGCTCACCATGCGACTCCAGTTCCCGTCCTTGAGGTCCTGGTCTGTAGTCCGGCCAATGCTCTGCGGACGATGAAGGCTGAACAGGCAGTTGTCGAACTGCCCGACGACATTCTCCGCACGCAGGAAGTCGTAGAACGCCCACTGCTTTCGGAATGTGCCCATGTCCGCTCGGAAGATGGATGCGGTGTATGGACGGAAGTTGCCCGGTTGGTAAACGGTGACGAGCACGTCCTCGAGCTGGAGAGACTCGAGCTCGAAATCGCCTGGCTGCGCCTTATGCCTGAAAGCCGCCGGGTCGAGAGGGTGATCCGGGTCCCAGGTGACCGAGCGTCGATCTGTGACGTCATATGAGTACAGGGCATTCTTACGACCGAGCACAAAAGAGCATACCGAGCACCCCACGCACGCCTTTGATTACCGCGTCCTCTACGAGACCCTTGCCGTCGAACCACCTAGCAAACGAGAGCGTCACGTCGATCGAGTCCACAGTCAGGTCGAACATGGAGTAGTTCAGGTCATCGTTGGAGTGGTCGACCGCGTGTCCGTCTTCCTCCTCCCCGATAATCCCATGGTAGGAGGGGTGATTGCTCAAGTCATAACCCGCTGCGACGGAGTGATCAACTGAAGCAGAACCCGTCTTTGGCCGGTAGTGTCCATCAGGTCGGCGTGTTATGTACACGTTCTTGAAGGAGATACGCGAGTCCCGCCACTTGGGGACGATAGCGGACTCGAAGATGATCGTGATCCCCGTCTCTGCGGTGAGGTAATCGCTGAGAGCGCGAGCGATGTATTCTGCAGCGGAGCGGATGAGATTCGCTCATGATGAGTTGAAGACGACATACCTTGCAAGCTCAGACTATTCGCAATGGCGAACACGACGGAGAAGAATGTCGTACTGACGCAGAGGCATTAGCGGTTCCTTGCATTGCAGGAGAGAAGGAACCTACGTTCCGACAAAGAGCCATAACGTCTGGCTCATAAGGAACCATGTGACGAACGCCGATAGCTCATCTGCATTGTACCTCCTGAACGAGCGGATGGTGAGCCAGCGTATGCGTACGCGCAGGCGTTGCCAGAAGCCGTCTGCGGCTCGCAAGAAGTCATCACGAGTAGGTCGTTGGAGGTTGGGGAGCGACCTGGCAAGCCTGCGGAAGAAGCGAGGGTAGTTCTCCGGCGCGAGTAAGCTCTCCTTGGGAGGTGGAGGCTCCCCGTCCTTCCTTCGAGGCTCGTTGTTGGCATTAGGCTGGCGCGTCGATTGTCCTTGCCCCTCTTGACGGAGATGACGGCCAACAGAGAAAGACCGAATAGTGATGCGCGCCCTGAGGGTATACGACTGAAGCATTGAAGACCGCAGGGATGCCGAGCTGGTGTGCGACAGCGAGGAGACAAACCGCTGTCGGAAGAACATGCGGATGGTGGTGTAGCGGTCGAGGGCAGCGCCGCGACTGGAGTGCTGCAGTAAGAGCCGCTTCATCGCGGTCGATGTTGAGCAGAACAGAGGTCCTGACGGTCAAAGCATGGGAGGGACAACGTTCGGAGGGAGAGGGAGAGCTCACACGAGCAGACCGCGCGCGTTCACGACAAGTTTGCCTCGCGAAATTCCCGGCGCAGAATCGCGCACGTGATCTACGCGCAAGATCGCGACGCGTCGACTTCACGTCGACGGCGCAGCGCACGCGTCCATGCCACCGATGGGAACCCATCAGCCCAGTCTGACAACGGCGACGCTGTTCCCGACGACGTCGCCGGCATGCTGTTCCCCACGACACATCCTCGCTCCCGACCGCCATGCCATCGCTCACAGACAGTGTTCTCGAAGTCGGATACGGCCTCTTGGATAAGGTATGCCAGATATGTCGCACAGACTGGATCGTGTCTAACATTTTGCAGGGACTGGTTCCCGATTTTATTATACGGCCTACTATACGTGCACTATGCCGACAGAGGTTGCGCGAGATAGATGCAGGGTCGTTCGAAGCCAATTACAAGGCCAAGATGGATTGGATCGAGGGCGTCCGAGCGAGGTTTAAAATTGCAGACCTCACAGAGAAGGCGAACGAGCAGCACTATGAGGTACGCCTGCCACTGAAGGCTCGATACAGCTCCGTCCCAAACGCATCTGCATCAGGTGTCTACGGAGTTCATGCTCTCGTGCTTGGGTCCCTGCGCCAAGTACTCCTGCTGCCTTTACCCCACAGGCAAGGAGACGCTTGAGGAAGCTGAGGTTCTCATGTTGGAGAGCTACTGCGAGAAGGCGCAGTTGAAGGACGGGTTGGACATCCTTGATCTCGGTTGCGGTGCGTACGCCAAACCTCTGTGGTCCCATTCTTGATCTCATGTCGCGACAGGATGGGGCAGCTTGTCGCTCTACCTTGCCCAGAAGTACCCAAAGTCCAGAATCGTTGGCCTCTCCAATTCGTCTACGCAGAAGCTGCATATCGACAACACCGCGAAAGCTCGCGGCCTTACGAACCTCGAGGTATGTCCTACCGTCACGAGCGGACGAAGCGCCCACCAAATGTCACAATAGATCATTACTGCAGACGTCAACGCGTTCGACTTCAAAGGCTCAAGATAGTACGTGCCTCCGGTTAGTATGTCTTACCTTCAACTCACATGCAATACGCCTAGCTTCGACAGAATTCTATCCATTGAGGCAAGTCCCCAGTCCCATCATGTGCGCTAACATCTCTCATTGGTATACTACCTACAGATGTTCGAACACATGAAGAACTACAAGCTCCTCATGGCGAAGGTAGCGTCGTGGCTTCGTCCGAACAGTGCCGAGGAGTCCCTATTCTTCGTACATATATTCTGCCACAAGACCACGCCTTATCACTTTGTAGAGGACGACGGGTGGATGTCCAAGACGTTCTTCTCCGGTACGTCCGTCATGGTCAGACTGCATACTTATATCAACCAGTAGCATCCTAGGGGGCACAATGATGTCGCACGACCTCCTGGTAAGCAAGGGGTCTGAACTCTCTAACATTCATGCCTGTCTATGCCACTATCCTCCGTATTCTGACGTCATATCTTTCGCTGCAGCTCTACTTCCAGGACGACCTCACGCATGTACGGAGCTGGTACGTCAGCGGCAAGCACTACTCGCGCACCTGCGAGGACTGGCTCAAGATCCAGGACGCGAATGCCAAGCTCGGCCTCGCAGAGCTCGAGAAGGACGCCGTCGCGAAGGGCCTCGACAAGGAGGAGGGCAGGAAGGCGTTCTACAGGTTCCGCGTGTTCTACATGGCGTGTTCGGAGCTCTTCGCACTCAACGGCGGCCAGGAGTGAGTGCATTTTGTGTTCGCTGCGTGTCGTGTCGTGTCGTGTGCTCATCGACGATCGGTGTTGCGTTGCAGGTGGGGCGTGGGTCACTACTTGTTCAAGCGCAAGACCTAGACTAAGTACTGGAGTCAAGTTGGTCACAAGCCAGCCCCTGCATGCATCAGTGTACTCGTAGTAGTACACATACTTACGCCTGTCGTCTGCCTATATATGTACCACTTCCCTACATAGATGAACATCCATGCGGGAAAGCGAAGGACAGCCGGTCGAGACGACGACGGACAATTAGTAAGAGCATTGGTACATTCCGTTCCGTGGGAGTACTAGCGCTTCTCAACCTCTCGACTCGACGTCCACGTCATCAGTGTCTCAACCACCAAAATCCGTTTGTCTGGCGTACTGCAGCCGTTTTGAAGACTTCGGGCGAATATCGTTTTTCATAACGTTTCGTTTCATCAGTGCTTTGGGCCTTCTTCATAGTTCAGTCGTTTTGCAGCCACCGCCGTTTCGCCGATCAGAACAGGGACATGCCTCCACGGAAGAAAATCAGAACAACAAATGCTAAGGGCCCGGGGAAGGCCTCTAAAGCGGACAGGGAAAGAAACGGCGCGACTGGCGCGAGGAAGCGGAACGGTGCAGCTTCTACGGGCCGCAAAGTACAGTGTGGTCGCCTGGCGGATATGCCAACAATGCCTTTGGATATCTTAGTGGAGGTGAGTGTCTATAAGAATCCTCATGTGGTTGCGTCCCTGATTCCGCCTATGTAGATCTTCACCCTTCTGCACCCTTCTGATCTGGTTAATCTTGCGCGAACTTCGAGGGACTTTCGCGCCTTCCTCATGAGTCGAGACTCCGCGCCGTCCTGGAGAGCGGCGCGGAAGCAGGTTGATGGTCTCCCTGACTGCCCACCATTCCTCAGCGAACCTGCATACGCGATCCTGGTCTTCTTCACTGGATGCCACGTACGTGCAATCCTCTCATACACTGCAGTTGTGGATATCAAGCAGAAACTTTCTCTATCAGGGTTGCGCTGCACCTGACTGTACTGACATCGTCGTATGGAGTTTTGCACTGCGTTGTTGTGCGAAATGCAAGGGCAAACAGTAAGCTCCCAATGCCCTTGGGCTGAATCAGCGCCTTCATCTTCTTCTAGGCTCCTTCAAGTTGGAAGCATCGGACGCAAACTCGTGTCGCAATTGCAAGAGAAGACACGTGGCAAGGTTTTGCTCG
>WJSG01017537.1:0-14134 GCA_016618145.1 Sanghuangporus lonicericola | reverse complement strand
GTTGTGCAAGCGGGATGAGGCCGGCGAGGGTTACGCTGGGGGCGAAAGCGTACCGCCGCCACTCGGCATTGAGCTCGAGCATGCGGAGACGCGGCCATGCACGCGCCATCCGCGCCACGAAGTCGTCTGTGATCTCGATATGTGCACCTGGCTCGAGCTTGAGCACAGACAGGTCGAGGCGCAAGAGCGGCGACAGTGTATCCTCGGTGACGACGTGCTGCCCGTTGCCACGCGTAGACGGGGTTGTGCTGCTGAACCGAATCTTGCGCAGACTGTCGTGCGCCGGGTGGTCGTTCAACTTCGTGAAGAAGTCCCGGAGTGCATTGGCGGTCGGTGGATTGTCCACGGTGAACGTGAGGCTGTTGAGACCCTTGTGGCGGATCGTGCTGAGCCAGGCCTCGCAAATGTCGAGCGAGTCGGTGGTCAGCGCGAGGAGCTGCAGCGACGGGAAGAAGTGTCCTCCGCGCTCCTTACCCCACTTGAGGACCTCGCGGGAAATCTCGCGGTTGGCGCGGATCGAGACTTGCTGCAGGTTATTCATACTGGACAGATGGGACACGGTCTCGAAAGTCATCTGGTTCTGCCACTTGTAGTGGAACTCNACACGGTCTCGAAAGTCATCTGGTTCTGCCACTTGTAGTGGAACTCCTGTAGATGCTGCTGCCGCAGACCGAGCGCGAGAACCGCTTCTTCGAGGATAGCGGACGGAGTGGAGATTATCCGGATGTTGCGAAGCTGGGCAGGATTCTCCCCGAAGTTGCTCAGCGCAGTTGCAACCTCTCTTGCAGCGTCGTCGCTCAAGGTGCTCAGCACGACGTCCATCGACGACACCTTCGGATTCAGCATGAGAAGGAGGGACGCGACGTCTTCGGATTCGTTGTTGAGCACTTGTGACCACTGGAAGGACCGCAGGTTTGGTAGCAGGGGGGCGTTGCCGATGCACTTCTTGAATGTGACATACACAGAGCCCGCCAGCTTGAGGATCGCAAAGTAGCTCGAGTATAGATACGGGTCGAGACGAATTGCTCGAATGCGTTCCGCATACACCTTGAACCTCGTCCAGTCTTCCGGCGCGAGTTCCCTACTGAGAGACTAATGGCTGACTTCAGTGTATTGTTCACACAGTGGCGAGCCGTCAGAAACAGAAGCAAATGCTGCCTGAGGGTTTGAAGACCAATTCTCAACCTCAGCAACGCGCTGACACATCTTCTCTTCATGCACGTCTGACGTGTCTGAAGTGGAAGCATACCCCTTCGGCTACCGCATTGAAACCGAACCACGGGCCAACAATGGAGACATACCAGTTTTCTCATCCCATCATCCTCCCTCGTTTCTGTCAGCGAATCTTCAGGGAGACACTTCACGAGCGGCACGAGGGATGCCTGGGTCTGCCATAGGGTGTCCAGCGCCGCGTCGTGGAAGCACTTCGCGGTGCGAGCCAGCACGGCGATGGTTGCACTACCGCCGGGTTCAGCCTGTATCATCTGAAAGATGTGAGTGAGGAGTTCGGGGACACGGAGGCAGCGATGCATCGTCGGGGCCGCGAGTCCTGAGTCGGCCATGGTGAAGTTGGGTGTGATGTGGCGCGTAGAACGAGGGCGGTAGGTCAAAGTAGGAGCTGCAGTACATGTCAGTATCACGTAGGGACGGGTATATTGGTGTGAGCTTGACCTACTTCAAAACGCAACGGTGACAATCGTGCGTTGGAGTTTCGAAGCAGGCACCTCGGACAGCAAGAACTCCGTGTTCACTGAGCCAGTAGGCCAGCAGTATACTTAGAAAGCTGGTAGTAGACACGCGCAGAAGAGAAGCCTAAGGATGTGACCGGAAGACGTGCGTCGTGGATGGGTGGTGGGCAAGTACTGGGAACGAAACCAAAGGTTGGAAATAAGCGCCCCCGGACAACGCGCTGTGAGTGCCACGGTCGCGACTCGGTACGTTCTGATCACCTAGTACATAGGACAAGACAGCCGCGCTCGAAAATATCAATGGATTACTACGCTATGCTAGAAGTATATACATGCCGCGCGTGCCAGTGGAAGTAGAGGACGGTGGAAGTCAAGCACGAAACGGCACTCTGTCACAGACCCGAAAGAAAGCTATTAAGCGCCCAGTGAGAATTCGTCCCGGACAACCCCTGATAAGATGGCTCGAATCCCCAGCGCTGTGCGTTGTACACCGCAACTGGTAAGGACGGATCAGGGACGAACCAGTGACAACCTAGAGAGGGTAGCAGGAAGCAGGCGCCCCCGACTCGCGGTCCGAAGGCGCCCCAGATGTATAATATCTGCAAACGATCGCTAAAAGGCTAATAGAAAGAAAAGGATGGAGTGAGAATGAGATGGGAGTTGCAGATGAAGAAAGGTACGCGCCACGGAGGCGGAGCCCGACAGCTCGAGAATGGCTTCGGGACGAGAAGTGAAGTATTAGGCTCCCTGAGGTTGAGGGTGCCGTTGTTCAGCAAGAGTGAGGGCTTGCATAAGTACGGGGTGTTTGCGGATGTAGAGCTCCCATGAGCTGGACGACCAACGGCCAGTAGCTTGGATAAGAGAACCGGGGACTCCAGCGAGGGCAAGCGCAGTGGCTCCGCCTGCTCGCATTGAATGACCGCTGATGGTGGAGTCATCGGCAAAGATGGCCCGGAGCCGGCGTATGAACCACGAACACGTTGGAATGGATCCGTCTTGTCGAAGCCAGAGCTCTGCACGGCAAGGAAAAGCGCGGTCGCGCTGAGAGAGGTATGACTTGAAGATTTGGATAGAACGAGGGCCAGCGAGGGAATCGTCATGGATGAGGACGCAGTCTCCGCTGAACTGCTTGTCAGACTTGTGACTACGCAGAGTGAACTCGAAAGTGTGCTCGGTGAGGACGACTGTGGTGCGTCGTGATACCTTGCTGAAAGAGCGAAGGTCTCGACGGTCGGGCCAGACGAGTTCACCTAGACGTGAGAGTGCATAGAAGCCTGTGAACAGCTGTGCGAGAAACAGGCGGTCGTCATATTGGGAGGAGTGATGGAGGTGCGTGTAAGCGAGATCCATGTCGTCAGATGTGAGCGCGCGTTTTCGTTTGACAGGCTGACTGTAGAGTCGCTTGCCTCCACGGAGTGTGCGTGACACGAGAGTGGACGAACGAATTTTGCGGACGTTTGGATAGAATGGTTCGAGTTCACTGCAGATGCCGGAGAGGTATGAATCCACCGAGCGAGGTTCAATGTGATGGCATTCATAAATTGCGTAGAGACTGAGGGTCTGCTCAGTGGGTTCGATGGGGAACTCTTGTCGATCGCAGAAAGAAAGGTAAGAGCGGAGGGCAGATGAGTATGAGGAGTGGGTCGACTTGTCGAGCGCGTACTCGAGAGCAAGAGCACGCTCATGCAACAACCGCTCAAGCGACCACGGCTGCCGTACAGGCCGTCGGGGTCGGCTGAGTGAGGAGGTCATGCGGGGACAGCCCCCAACGCATCCCGAGGGGGTGTAAATGTGAGGACATCGGAACTTACCCAAAAATCTGCAACATCTGGCGCAGACGTTTGCAGACAATTGCAGAGGTTTGCAGAGAAATTCCAGACATATTCAGGGCGATCAGACAAGCAGCTGTCAGAGTAGATCAGACTCATGTCAGACATTTGTCCTACGGTACGTGCAGATGTTCCAGAAGGCCAGACGAGTTCAGAACAGCTCGCATTTCGGTAGACTACAGCAGTCAATATACACGCCCTTATGATTCTTCCCCATCGACATCGTACGGCACCATAGGCGGTGAACTACTGCGCTCGCGCACGTACAGCCGATTAACAGCATTTGCGGGGATAACTGCGCGGGAAGGAGGAGATACCAGTGCCATTGCGCGGGTCAGCAGGCGTTCGAGGCGGTGGGGCTTGTCGACAAGCTCCTGGACGGCGGAGTCCCGCCATCTGCCTGCATCCGGCCCGGCAAGCTTCTTCGAGAACTTGGCTTGAGGGAGCCCTTTGAGCTGGTTCTCCGAGTACCAAGTGAATGAACGCTCGATCTGAACACCGCGAATTGTGAGAACGCCGGGAGGTATGCATATAAATCAATAGACTTACAGCGCAAGCGGCGAGAGCAAGAGCACCGACCGGGTCCCCTGACTCATCGCGTTCGGGCGAGTAAACCGAGCCGGTGGTCATGCGCAGGTGATAGGCAAGGACCTTGAGAACAAACTGCGATTGCAGTTGATCCTTCGCCTCCAAGGGCTACAACGAGGGTCAGAATGAAGCTAGAGTGAGATAGAATAGAGTGGACGTACGTCATTGACATTGGGCCGGCCCCAATGCGCGGCGCCGCCTGGATCGATAGCGTCATCCACCCAACGCAGGATTGCGGCGTCCGTGCGCTCTTCCTTTGGACGCTTCTTGTCCTCACGCCGCGTGTCGATCGCGGTCCGCACGACCTGGTTGGCCGTCCGCTGGAAACCGCGATGCCACTCGTACACTTGCTGTTGGCACTGATAGCGAGTGGTCAGTCTGCGATATACGATCCGAGGACAAGGACGAACATGCTGACTTACCCATTGATAGATCATGTCGCTCTTGACAAGGCGGTAGGCTTTCTCGGCAAACACGTAGTCGAAGACGAGCTGCAGGAGCTGAATGAAAGTGTACTTAGGTGTATTGAGCGAAAATGCGTTGTCTTGAACGCCAAGGTAGTCGTAGACCGTGGGCATGGCTTGCTCCTTGAGCCGCGGTTTGACCCAATCCGGGAGATTCTCGTACGTGCACCGTGGGTCGTCACTCGACGAATCGGAGCTGTTCCCTTCCTCTCCTGACGATTGCGCCTTGCCCTTCTTCTTCTTGCTCTTCTTCTTCTTCGCCTTCTTCTTATGTGCCTTGGTAACGGCACTCTCAGGGACGTCAGCGAGTTCGAGACCCTGGGTGCATGTATGGGTATGTAAAGAACAACGAGCAGCAATGTAACATTCTTACCATATCTGCCCTGCGAGAGGCAGCTGGGCTTGCGAGGGTGAGGCGGTGGATGGTTGAGAGAGCTGCCGCGCGCGGCGCGTGGATGTCGGCGGCATCGAGCCCCCCCACGGGCTCGAAGTCCTTATCTTTGTCCTCTACTGGGACTTGTTTTCGCGCGGTACCTAGGCGGGGTGTCAGAGACGCACGCCTCGATAAGCTAGTCTGATAGACCTACTGAATGTCAAAGGCAAACCGGCCGAAGTCGCACGGCCTGGGGTACTAGCGGCACTCGGGCGAGGCGTGCGGGCCTTCTTCTTCGACGCGGGCGAGTTTGCGTGGTCCAGGAACTGACGGCGCCAGTTGGGCGTGAACGCTGATAGAGCCTTATCTCCCACAGCCCTCGGAGTTGATCTGTATGCATGTTAAGGCGCGCGTGGGGTGCCTCACATCCAGATGGACATACCTGATCGTGTCGCCGTTGGAATGAGGTTGCGCGGTGCTCGTGCGTTGCTCTTGTAGATCCTGCCGCACTGTCTGCTGACGTACAGCACGCTTCTCCTTGGACGTCAGGGCCTATGATAAGGCAGGGAAATGAGAAGATGCCAAGCATAACTGATGCGACACGAGCACAACAAACGAACCTTTTTTGGGGGCAATGGTCCTTGCTCATCGGAGTCTGTATCACTCAGGACAAGCGGTACATCTCCGGCGTCGAGGTTCTCATCTGCCAATTTGGGGATCAAGCGAGGGCGTCAGTATCGGGTAAGGACAGCGCGCGCCGGCAACGTGTGTACGAAACATCTCTCACCGAATGCCATCCTGTCCATCAACTCCTCGCGAGCCTGCTTGTCCATCACCTTTGCCAGTTCACTAACATCCTTTTGTTTCTGTGCGTCGCGAGCAGCCTTCTGGGCGCCTTGATTGGCCTGGGCAGCAGCGATGTGAGCCTTCTTGGCTTGCGCGACTGCCTGGACTTCCTCGCGAGTACGCGGAGCGAGCCCAGCTTCGACTCCCGGCCGCCGGTCCCGGTTGCGTGTTTGATAGCGTGGAACAGGTTCCATTGAGGCGATCTGCACGATCGCGGAATCACAGGGTGAGCACAAACATGTTCTGATATTGTTCTATAAGACTTGCCTGGCTGGCATGATCTGCGGAGGCCGTGTCCTCGCAGATCGTGGCAATCGGCGCATTTTGCGTTGGCTTCGGGGCGCTTGACGGTCGAGTCTTCTTCGGGGCCTTCTTGGTCGTTTGTAGAATTGTCGAGATGTCAGGAAGCTCGTCAGAACCCTCGTCAGAGTGAGGTGACCGGGCGCGTTTGCGTGGACGCCCTCTCGGACGACCGGTCATGTCGAGATGGTGATGGGCTGAGGCAGGGTGTCGTTTTTGGCGCTGGCAATTGCAGCAAAATCGCCCAAGTCCGTCCTCAGCCCAGGACTTCGGCGCCTGCACCCTTGCGCACAGGCCACGTCAGCCCTTTCACAAGCCATCGCCATCTTCCTCTGTTCCTACCAACTACTGGAGCCGAATCTCCTGCTGCCTTCTTCGTCTCACGATGGGTCGGTATTGTCGGCTGTGCAAGACGTCGTTCGCTACGCGGACAAGGTTCAAAAATCATCGCAAGGCAGTTCACGCGTATCCCATTCCTGTTCCCCCCCCGTCGCACTTCCACTCGCATCCCCACCTATCGGGTGAGATAGCTTATTGAATCTTGCGCACCAGAACTCATGCCTCTTACTCTAGCTGATAAGTGCGACCAACATGGTGCTTTCATCCCGGCCGATGCCCCTCCTCTGCCACGTCCTGACGACATCGACTGGCGTCCCTTCAAAGATCGCCCTTCCTTCGAATTCGCCGAGTTTGCGTTTGAAGAGGCGCAGCTGTCGAAAGCGAAGATCGACCGGCTGCTTCGTCTCCTGGCCGCTAAGCACGTCGCCGATGGCCTGGCAGATCACGACCCGATCTTCAAGGACTACCAGGAGATTGTGGACACGATCGATGAGATTCAGTGTGGAGATGCTCCATGGCAGACGTTTTCGGTGAGATATCACGGTGAGGTCACGCCTGCATCGCCCGCATGGCAACGCGAGACATATTATGTCCACACTCGGAACACGCTACGTGTGGCTGAGATTCTGGCGGCGTGCCCGGATTTCGAGGGCCAGTTCGACTACGTACCATACGCGGAGACGACGCCGACGCGAGGTCGCCGCGTGAGCAACCTCATGTCTGGTCAGTGGGCATTTAAACAAGCCGTACGTTGTTCATCGCTGCATGTATGCCGCATCTCATCTCTTATGCGCAGACTAAAATCGCTGAAGATCCTGCGACACACGGCTCCATGCTGATGCCCGTGATCCTTGGAGCTGACAAGACCACTGTGTCTGTTGCGACCGGCAATCAAGAGTTTCATCCGTTGTACATGTCCATCGGGAATCTCCACAACAATGTCCGCCGCGCTCATCGCGACAGCGTTGTTCCTGTGGCATTCCTTGCTATCCCTGCCGGTCAGTAGTGTCTGTGAATCACCGTCTTTCAATACATTCATGTGACAATGTTAGCGGCCCACGAGTGGGAGAACGAAGAAGGATTTCGCGTGTTCAAAAAGCAGCTGTATCATGCGTCAATAGTTCGCATCCTTGAGCCGCTGCGCGCTGGGATGACAACACCTCATGTACTTCGCTGTCCCGATGGGCACTTCCGTCGTGCCATCTTCGAGCTTGGCCCGTTCATTGCGGACTACCCGGAACAGGTCTATTTAGCTGGTGTTGTGTCCGGCTGGTGTCCAAAGTGAGTCATTCCACTCCGTCTTGTCCTACATTGAACAGCTCGCTGATACACCGTGCTCAGATGTTTTGCAGTGCCCGACCACATCTTCGGTCTGGGAGACACCCGATCTCGGGATGCAGTGCGCACTGCAAAGGCCGCCTACACCCCCGAGGAGCAGTGGGATGCTTTCGGAATCAACTCCGACGTCACGGTGAGTGATTCCGTACTCACTGATGCTTCATCTCCGACTCACATCCTGCTTATACAGCCGTACACCGAGTACTTCCCGCGCGCCGACATTCATGAACTGCTAACCCCAGACCTGCTGCATCAGGTCATCAAGGGCGTTTTCAAGGATCACCTCGTCTCTTGGGTCCTGCAATACATCAAGGACCATGCCGATTCAGAGCGCGAAGCTGCTCGTATCATCGACGACATCGATCGCCGGTGCGTATCATCATCCCCTTACTATATGTTCCACTATTGAAGCACTTCCACAGCCTCGCCGCTGCGGCCCCGTTCTCCGGGCTGCGCCGTTTTCCGCAAGGCCGGAACTTCAAGCAGTGGACCGGAAATGACTCCAAGGCGCTCATGAAGGTATGTAAGCTATCGACGTCTATCGCACCTTGCGCATTTACATATTCTGCAGGTCTTTCTGCCGGCCATCGTCGGGTATGTCCCCGATGCAATGGTGCGGTGCATCACGGTTTTCCTCGACTTCTGTTACCTCGCACGCCGCCCGTCACATGACAGCCAAACCCTTGCCGCCATGGAAGACCTCCTCACGCAATTCATCGAGCTGCGTGTTGTCTTCGAGGACGAAGGCGTCCGAGACGAGCATGGCTTCGCGCTACCTCGGCAGCACTCCCTCTTCCACTACGTCCGCAGCATCAAGCTCTTTGGATCACCCAACGGTCTATGCTCATCTATAACGGAGTCGAAGCACATCACGGCCGTCAAGCAGCCTTGGCGGGCCTCCAATCGCCGTAACCCCCTGGGCCAAATCATCCGGAAGATCTCACGCTTGAACAAGCTCGCCGCCGCGCGCGCTGAATTCGGTCGCAGGAACATGATGTACGGGGATGTTCTCACCTATGAACGCCTTCTCGCTGGGCTCTTTGCGGACTCCGACGAATCTTCTGACGACGACAACCTGCAAGGATCAGAAGATGAAGAAGACACGAGGTTCCGGAACCTCGCTGATGCTGCGGAGGGTGACGATCACGTCGCGGATGGTTGTGTCGACCTCAGCAACACCCCAGGTATGCCCTTGGTCATACCTGACTTGCTTCTTACCGCGCAGGCTCACGATGTTGCTCTGACAGCGTATGTGAAGTCCGTAGGACAGGTTGCGGCCCAACTGGGGCCCGATGTGCGATTCATTGAACGCCTTCGCCGCTACCTGCAGATGGAGCGCGACCCGGACGGCCCAGATCCTGACGAGGTCGACCTGGATCAGTGCCCGTACGTCTGGACTGGCGACCGTGTCGCTGTGTACCATAGCGCATCCGCCACGTTCTACGCACCTAGTGAGCTGTGCGGTCCTCGCGGTATGCACCGTGAGATGATCCGCGCGACTCCGCTTTGGTGGGGAGAATATCCGCGGTACGACACGGTTCTAGTCAAGACTGATCCGGATGCCATTGGGGTGGACGCGCTGACAGTCGCCCGCGTCCGGTCTTTCTTCTCCTACAAGCACGAAGACGCGACGCACAAATGCGCACTCGTGGAGTGGTTCATCCTCGACGCTGATGAACCCGACCCGGTCACGGGCATGTGGGTAGTTCGTCCCGAGGTTGATCATGAGGGTGCCCGTGTCATGGATATCATTCCCCTTAACTCGATCGTTCGTGCATGCCATCTCATCGGTGTCTACGGTACCACTCAGATCCCAGACTACTTTCATTTTTCGGACTCGCTAGATGCTTTCAATAGGTACTATTTGAATTGGTACATAGACTACCATTCACACGAGACATTGTGCTAGCCTCTTTCGTAGCAATGCCAATGGCCATCCTTTCTGGAAGTCTGACCGCTCGGAGACGTCTGAAACGTCTGGAACATCTGAACGACACACATCCAGAAGTTCCAGAAGTGCAGACTTTTGGTGGATTACTGATGGAGAGAAAGGGAAGGGTCGAGCGTGCGAGCAAGGTCAAACCGACGACGAGAGAGGGCGTCCGCAATGACATTGAACTCGCCAGGAATGTGGTCGACTCGCACGTCGACCCCGGTGTCGAGGATGACATCCGTGGCAGACATGAGGATATGATTATACGAAGGGTCAGCCTTGAGCGTGTTAAAGATGCTGACCGCGTTCATATTGTCAGAGAGGATGGCGAGACGAAAGATTGCTCGGCCTGCTTGACGCCAGACCGGGACACGATGGAGGGCAGAACAAACGGACAAAGCCTCGAAGAAGAATATAGAGTTGGCGGGAGCTTGAGAGGGGAGTTCGCAGACATACGCAATGTGTCGCCAGGGGAAATAAAGGCCTATACCGAGCGCAGAAGCGTCCACCATGGCGAACTCGTCCTCGGGGTTGTGCTCGTCAAGATCGGCAGGTGTCCATAACTCAGCCGAAAGGAAGTGAATGCCGGTGGCATTGCGGAGATGACCAGCAAGCCAAGCCAGTTCGGAACGAACCGGGTTATTGATGTAGATGCTTGCAAACGGCTTCTCCTTGTCAGCCATCTTCGCATATAGAGAAGAAAGACCTGGACGAAGGAACGGGAAAACATTCAATGCCCAGTTGATGTAGCCCGCTAAGGACTGGTAGTCGCGTAGGGACCTTCGTCGGCTACCGCAGAATGAGGTAATGGTGTCGAGGAGTAGTTGGATGCCTTCAGTCGGGAGGCTCGCTGTCATGGAGTTGGCGTCGACTTCGAAACCAATGATGGGAAGAGAGGGCCCAAAGATCTGTTTGGGATTGTCGTGAGGCACGCCAAGCTCGTCCCAAAGAGACAGCAAACGAGCCTGATCGCGCGGTAGAAGTCGGTTATAGGGAGCGTACCACTCGACATCAGTCATCAAAGAGACACCGAAGTCATCATCAACATAGTTCAGCAGAGGCGATATACCATACTTCTCCTCAGCAATCCAATGCACGAGAGAATTGACCGCAGAGAAGATGCGGAGTGATGCACGACCGCCGAAGACGTTACAGCGATCAACGTAAAATTCGTCATCGATGTTGACGACTTGATTCAGCTGGAAGTACGGAGAAATAGGCATTTGACGATACGCTTGCGAGACATCCGACTTCCACAAGATCAGAGGGGCATCGGGGTGCTGGGCGCGCATGGTACGCAGTACATGACCAAGCGCTGGAATACCGTCAAGGACGGCACCTTTGATAGCTTCCGGTCGGATTATTGAGTTGAGAGAGAAACGACCCGCACTCTGATTGTTGATTAGACGAAGTTTGTTAGAGTGCGGCTTCGGTACGACGTGGACGGGCATGCAGTACATGCCAGGAAGGAGGTGTTGTCCGAACGAGTTAGAGTAGCGACCAAGTCTGATCTCCTCGTCGCGTTGGTCACGAAGGAATTGACGAGCAGATTCATCGGCAATAGGAGGGCGTACTTCATTCCAAGTCTGTGGGTATTCCGGAGGCTTTTCATCGGCAAACGGCCAGAAACCGTTGCGCAATCCTCGGGTGACAGACTGCACAAACGGCTGGTTTGGGTGATCGACAAGCAAAGCCTCGAGACGATCAACGTTTATTGGTGTTACGATAGAGAACAGGTCTGGGTGCTCGGAGAGGGTTTTGTTGAGTACGGGATCGTCGCGAACAGCGGGAGGAACATCAGGCATGGGAGAGTGAGTGAGCGAAACAGATGAGAAAGTGCGTCGAGAGAACGTATGTGACTTCCATAAGAAACCTCGCAAGAAGCGCGGGGACGCGACGTTGTCAGGCCTGTCGAGGCGTAGCCTTAACGCATTGGGTGAAGGGATGGTTACCGGAACAGGACAGGCAGATATGACGATATCTACACTTGCTGGCCTGCGAGGGACACACGCCGTTGTTCCAGCGTCGGCACGGCTCCTCTTGGCGGCGCGAAGTTCGAGCACTGTTCCCGTAGGACTTGCTGACCTTCGTCTCTTCTCCACCAACGTTCGCTCCTCCCGAGTCGATGTACTGCGTCTTGAGGTCGGCAAAGTGATCGATGTCGGTGAGGAGGAGGTTATGTTTGGCAGCTGTTCGACGTCGGACAGCGCGATCGTACTCGATGACGCGCTGCTGGAGTGTGGGTGCCAATGCTCCGAAGAGACTGAGGATATGGCGACCGTAGGCTTCGAGCTCGGGTCGTCTGTGAGGGAAAGCGTACGATGTAGCCTCGGTGGTGCGCTGGAATGCGATGACCCAATCACCCGAGTTGAGGACGACCTTGGATGGGACAAGGGCCTTGTGAGAGATCTCAACTGTTCCGATCTTCTCAACCCGTTTCTCATCTCGTCCGAGAGAGTATTGCCCGCTAAAGACATGGTCGAGATCGACCGCGCGTCCGTGTAGGACGTTGTTCCACTCGGCATCGGGGAACTCGGGCGCAGCGACGGAGTTGAGCAAGTCGTGCTTGGCTGTCTTGATATCAATTCCGTACGCGCGTAGAAGTCGTAATGACTTTCGAAGTTCAGGTCGGAGTCCATGCTCGAGGGTATGGTGAGTATCCGCCCAAGCGTACACAGAGGTGTCTGGTTTGGTTCGCTTAGTCGATGGAGTAGAGTCGGAGGACTCTGATCCTGACGAGTCACTTGACAAGGTCGAAGTGCTGCTTGAACGTGCTCGTCGTCGGGCTGAACCCGATAACCCGGTTGAAGACGGGCGAGGTGCGAGGGCGTGCTTGTTGGCTGACTCACCCCGGCGTCCATTGCCTGCTCCACCCATGACCTCATGCTCCTTCCCCTTCGCTCGCCTGCCCATCCCGTCCTCGTCATTCCGCTCGTCGACCTCATCAAGCATGCGGAAGTATGACTCGAGAGCGTCGGTGATGTTTCGCTCTGAGAGTTCGAGATTTGGTTGGTAGAGACAGGCTGCGATGGCGATAGCGGCTTTGCTACGAGTCGTCGACCCCTTTCCGTACAGTTCGACTTGTCGCTCGCATTCTCTAGAGGCTTCCAGTTGTTCTGGAGTGGTGAACTGAGTCGCTGCAGTAGAGGAAGAGGCTTGAGTCGCTCCAGCAATGGTCGTGGCTTCGGCTCCGTCATCGGTGTCCATTCGTGTGATTCGATAGATGGGAGAAGGAAACAAGGTTTGATTCGATGTATATAGCTAAAACGGCACAGCGCTGGCGAGTACAGAGAAGTCAGCGAGAAGCAAGAGGTGCGCGCGAGGCTCGGACGAAGACGCTCACCTGGCGAGCACGGAGTGAGAGCGAGAAGAAAGAGGTGAAACCCCTCTCTTCTGCTCCGGCCGCAGGTGAGGAGGCCAAGCGGAGGAGCTGAAGTCAGCTCACGAAAGAGGTAAGGTCGCGCGTGAGACGCGCGACAGTCGGCGCGGGAAACCGTGTACGCCGCCGTGTATTCGACTCGAGTAAATGCCCTTTAAACCCGATGTATGGACCTCATATGGGGTAAACGGCCCTAATATGGTTTTGTATTTGGTTTCTAAAACCCTAATGTGGTATCTTGTAAAATCAGTGTGCTTATAAGATTTCGTCAACCTTTGTGACATTCACTGTACTGTCCTAACGGCGTGTGTAATGGCCACGGTTCCCTCAGGCTCCGACACTCTCCTCCTCAAGCCTCAGAGGCCGTACATACATTGCTAAGTAGATTCACGCGCGAGCTAATGGTCTGAGTCAGTTGAAGCATCCGTAGCAGGCGATACTGTAAAGAGGAACTTCGAGTGAGTAAACGACAAGCATGATCTCACATGAACAAACTCACCTTCAGCAACTACGGTCTCGCGCTCTAATCTCCTCCCATCGTCCCTAGCAGCGATGATGACCGGGAAGATCCTCTGCACCTCCCACCAACGGTCCTCATACTCCTCGTAGTCCTCATTCGGGGGGTTGATCTTCGACTCCCAGTCGAACCACAGCCCCTTGATCCCCGGGAACAGCCGCGACAAGTACAGCGCAACCTGCGCGGGGATCGCAATCGGCAAGATGTTGACCCACAACCTCTCGAGCTTGGACGTGCTCCGCCCGCCCTCGAGCGGGGCGTAGAAGCGCTCCGGGATTGCCGCAGTGCCGTCCAGCATCTTCAACGGGTCCGCCCCGGTCGACCAACTCGCGGCGTCGAATGGGATCGCGAGCGTGTGCAGGTCCGGACAATGCACAGCGAAGTACGCGAGGCCGTCAACTTGCAGCGCGAGAGGCTCGGCCGAGCGGTAGCACCAGTGCGTATACGCGAGCCGGAGATCCTGCATGCGCGGCCACGCCTTAGCCATGTCGCGTGCAAAGTCGTTGGTGAGTGCGAAATTCCAGGGCGGGGTGATCGAGA
>WJSG01017501.1:0-10948 GCA_016618145.1 Sanghuangporus lonicericola | reverse complement strand
GTGGTGACCCACTAGCGGTGTTGAGCTCTACCATGCACGAATTATCCGACCTGGATCCCGTCCTCCACGGTTCAGCGCGTCGGGCTTCCTCTACCGGCATAGACTTCGCACCTCCTATGGCGCCGATCCCGACCATGCTGGACATCGGCTCGCCCTCGGGTCCCCGTTCTCATTCCTTGCCACATGCTGCGCCCTCTGCTGCCAGTCTAGACGTCTCAGGATATTCTCCTGTCTCATCCTCCTCCTCCGGAACCGTTGTTCCGTTTGATGTGTCTTCCAAGCACACCGTCTTCAGTCCTGGCCCCTCTTCTTCATCCGTTGGGACGACTGACCCGCCCAGCTTCTTTGGGCCGCACTCCCCAGTGACACCTCGCGTCTCGTTCATCCTGGACCCCGGTGTCCATGTCTCGTCTTTTGGCTACCATTCACCGACTGCCTTCGATGTGTATGGAGTATACAAGACCCTGCCAGTGTATACTGAGGCTCCTGACGCTTCTGCGCATACACTGGAGGGGACACGACACCGTAGCCTCACAGCGCCTTCAACCACCTTCTATGCTCACGTTGAGGCCAATGCAACGAATACATCGCCTGTTGATGTCACTACGCCACGAGGTACCTCACGCAGGCCACAACGCAAGAAGCTCCGCCCCGCAGGGCCGTCTGCAATGAATACACTCAAGCAATTCAACTGCCCCGAGTGTGGAGGTACGCCGTGGGTCGTCTATGTGGCACTGTAACGTCTGCTCAATGGCACTGTACAGTGTAGTTGTTTTCAGGAGTCGCATCAGCAACCTGAACAAGCATATGAAGGAACAGCACGATCCCGACTTCAAGCGTGCCAAGTGCCCGCACTCAGGGTGCACACCCTCGTACCTGCGTCCTAGTGACCTCAAGATCCATATTCGAGACCACCACTAATTGCCTGATACTGAGGAACTCAGGCGACACGACCACCGGTATGTAATCCCTTCCCTCCTCGACGCTCCTTTGTCTACACCTGGCTTCAATGTTTGCCGGCTGTCACTCATGCTCTCGTCACAGTGAACCCCTCCAATTGGATCTGTCGCCGCCCCCTGGGCGGCGTACGTGCCTGTTGCTCGGCATGTCCGGACTGCAGGCCCCTACGCCCTTTGTGGCCCCGACGGTTCCGTTGGAGGTGTGCGCACAGCGGTGCTTATGGCGCCCCCGACGTATGCCTGGCATTCTCGACGCACGCGCACCTCCCCGGACTCCATCGCTCGACAGAGATCACGCGGCCTCTCTGCCTTCGCTTCCATCGACGTCCCCGCAAGGATCAAGACTCACGGTACCGAGCTCTCGACCCAGCCAGGAGGACGATGGAGACGAGGACAGAGAGACTGCGTGCTGCCTCTCGGGCGGCGGTGCCCGGGGAGATGCCTGTGCGCAGAGGGTGCTGAGTGTGCGTTGGGCGCGCCGTACCCACCGCTGTGCGTGTGCGCGGTCCAGCCGCTTAGCTCCTCGGTATTCACCTCTCTCGTTCTCTCGTTCTCTCGCTGTCTCTTGCTATCTACCGCTATCTATCGCTGTCTACCGCTCTCTCCCTCTTGCTTTCAGCTCTACAACACCGCCAGCGCCCGGTGCGCACCAACCGCTCACTCTCCTCCGAGTGACCTGCTCTCACTCTCCACTCACACCGTCTCGGTCCTGATACCGCGACTTCTTCACATCACCGGTACTTGTGCGCATAGCTGCGAAGTGTCTTAGGCTCGCTCGCAGCGTCGCCTGGCTGCCTGCTCTTCCCACCCATGCCCCCTCGACCCTGAACTGAGGCGATTGAATTCGCCTGGAACATAGCATCTGCCAGTGTCAACAGAGGGCATCTGACCACAGTTACCTAGTCTTGTCTGTGTTTATTCGCCCTAGGGAGCACGGCGCGCTGACACCTGCGCATGGCTATGCTTCCGTTGTCTCCCGACGTATGGTACATGCACCCCTCCTTCACTTATTCGCGCTGCGACGACTCCGTTATTACGACACCCTTCTGATGATGTTTCGTACCGCGTTTGCGAGTGCCTGATCATTACGACGATACGAAGTTCACGGTTGTACGATTGGTGTCCTTGACGAGAATATGAATACCCTTGCATGTCACAGTACTGCCAGAAAGTGGAGGAGCACAGAGCTTGTTTGCGTGAAGTATGTCCGTGTACATCGGAGTCATGGCAGGCTATAGTCAGTCGAGTACTCTGCATCATCAAGCAGAATACTGCGTGCGGCATGGTCATGCAATAACGGCGCCGCACGAAGGCATGGCCCCGTCTACAGAGATTTCCGTGCTGAGAAAACCGTATACAGAGCTGATATCTGTCGCGGCCGTGGCGAACGCCGGAATCGTGAGCGAGGAGGATGTGTCATCGACTGGATGCGGTTGCGCGGCGGCATGAAGGTCGAGGATGAAGCGCAACATCATGATCGAGGTGAGCCTGGGTGTGAGCAACGCAGTACAGAGGTACGTCAGTGGTTCCGGGGGTGCAAGGACTGACGTACACGGCTATCCAGGTCGAGATTGCCTCGATGCGCTGAGCGGACGGTCAGCAACCCTAGGACGCGATGCCGCCGCGGGGGAAACGGGCACTGACCTCAAATGCACGGCTCAGGCCAAGGGCGACGAGATTGATGATCAGCAGAACCCTGCGTGGGCGCGTTCCATGTGAGCGTGCCCACTGCCGAGTACTCTAGCGGTTGCATATGGCGGTGACGACGTACATGAGATAGAATGTCCCTAGATTGTTGGATGTGGTCAAGGTGAGCCATGTCACTCGCTTTATGAACAGCTGCGCACCGTCTCGCATCAGGACCGAGGTGACCTTGGACGCGAAGGTCACTGGGGGAGCCTCTCTAATGAAGGTCCATGTCTTGACCCACGTGATGGCGAGGACGAGCGCATCTGCGACGACCGATGCGGTTCGCGCGACAATCATCCCTGGCGAGGAGGATAAGACGAGTGCCTGTGACTTACACAGACCAGTGTGAAGGTATACGCACAACTGCCGCAGACCGTCAGCTAGATATACGCAGAAAAGTAGTGTGGACTAGAGCTCACTTCTCGAATGCTGTAGCGGAAACATCCGTGTAGAAGCCGCATATTCTCACAGGATACGTGATCAGAGCCGCATCAGAGTGGACAAATGTGACCTGCAGGTGGTTAGATCAACAGCGAGAGTAGCTTGCAGCGCCGTACCAGAGAGATTGTGGGATTGACAAGCCCTAGAAGCATCACGAGAGCGAGCATCCAGTTTACGGCCGCATAGCGCGTACGCACGCAGTGCCGCGAAAGCTGAATGTGTTATGGGACAATGGATTTTTCGGAGAGGACCAGTAGGAGACGAACCTGCGGCTGAAGTCAGCAGCACGACATTGAACGGTCCCATCTGTGTGCGAACCATACCCGTGCAGCTGCGTACGGTCAGGAAGATGCAACGGCATCCGCTAGCTAAACGGAGCAAACTCACCCCTGTGCTCCCATGGTCAGTCTATACCCTGTGAGCAATGGCCGAGGAGGGAATGCTCACGTACCACGTCGGTCATGCCTTTCCACTGCGCCTGGTCCAGGATGATGAAAGCGGTACTTACGAGAGCGGGATAGCGGACGGCAACGAAAAGCAGCGACGGAATCGAGAGACGCAGGGGCCATATGTGCTGGATCTCTTGTGCAAACGTCAGGCAGTAGTCGTAACAGAAGAGAGCTGCAGATCGACGAGCCGGCCTCTCGAGTCTCAGTAGATACAGAATTCAGGAATCAGCGGCTTGTGAACTCACTAGTTGCTGCGTCATATAACAGTGTCGCGAAGTTTCTGATGCATCGGTGAGCCGCGCTGCACAAGTTAAAAAACGGGAAGCGTACATGGAACGGACGTCTTCAATCATGTCGCCCATGTTCGAGGCCTATAGGTAGGGCGCAGCCCAAGGACTCGGAGGCAAATGGCACTCCTGATGAAAGGCAGTAGAAATTCGAGGGGAAGAAATCTTGTAAGACGCGGAGAGTAATTCGTGTAGTATGGCGATACGCATGGGGATGTGAGACCCTTGTTGTGTGATTGTGCTCAACTGTGAAGTTGTTCCAGATCCAAGGACTCCATACGGCGCCGCTCATCATAGATATTCAGATCGAGGGCGATCTCGGAGTTTGACGGAGCGATGCGTTATGGCATAGGAGCATGGTGGACTTCCTCCTGCGTAGGGTTGGAACCTTATACGGAGCGTGATCTTGTGGAAGCTTGTCACAGAGAGGAGAGAGGGTGATGGCAGAAAAAGGCAACCAAAACTGAACGGGCCTGGCCGGGAATTGAACCCGGGACCTCCTCCATATTGTTACTAAGAACCCTAAGAAGGAATCATACTACTAGACCACCAGGCCGATAGTGAGTTACGCACGCGTACAGTGACAACCCGCGCAGGACCATGACAAATCGACTGCAGCACTGCGGCAGAGCACAACTCNCATGACAAATCGACTGCAGCACTGCGGCAGAGCACAACTCGAACTTGTCTCCTACTCTGATCAGTTCGACAGTAGCACAGACGTCTCTCCTACATGCGATGGCCTGGTCACGAATGCAACTGAGTCAATCAGCTACTCGCCGAGTGGACCTGGAAACCCCCGATGTTCTCTCTTCTTGGTCGGTGCTTATGATGTCTATGCTCTGTTGCAACTCGGACGAATTTTCCTGGGCTCCGATTCATGCCGTCTACTTTTCGCTCCGGAGTGTCGAGCTATCCTACTCCATACGGACGTGCAGGCGCATCAAGGTGGAGGATCTAGGACTGCCTGGACGGAGGAGAAATGGTGATGGTGGTGTCGCGGGCGACCAAGTGGAAGGTATATTCTCATTAATGTTCGCGCTCAGCTTTTCTATCTCATGACCCTCGTCTCCCACCATATGCTTTTATCCTCGCACAGTGCAATATGCGTCTAGCGGGGCCTGCCTTTCGGTTGAACGCGTTCAGTTCTCCACGTCAAAGTCCTCCGCGTCCTTCCGTGCCGCCTAGCGCGATCTTGTACGCGCAGAACGCCTCAATCCCCGCCGCGAGCTCTCGGACATCCCCCGGACCTCCGCCGGTAGTACCTTCGTCCTGCGCCCTTCTCTCTGGAGCGGAACCGCTGCATCTGCCCCGGTCGTCCGCTGGGCACTGGACACTGGACATCAACAGCGTGCTCGTCGACCGTCTCTGCCAGTTGTCGCTTGCAACTACTTCGTCCTCCGCCGCCGCTCGCATCAACGCAGCCCTCGACGACTTCCTGCACACGCAACGCCCCAAGCCCGGGCGCGACGGCTCAGCGCCATCTGGGGCCCGGGCTTCCGTCGCACATGGAACAACCTGAAGCCGCTGAATGTCCTCCTTACATCGTCCGCGAGGCACTCAGCGAAAGAATGGGCCTTGGTGTGGGCTCGGATCCCCTAGAGAGCGGCAGGATTGGCAGCGGTTTCCGAGAGAGTGGGAGTGTTTCACGGACCTGTGCTCATCCAACGCTGAAGCTTTGGAAGGTCGGGGTGGTCGTCGCGTCCCAGGCGCGTGTTGAACCCTCGGCTTGGTTATCAGTCTGGTATACATCGTTTCATATCACATAGCTATCAGCTGCCGTGTGACAGAGGAGTCCGATGTCATTTATACGCATCGTTCTGGGTTGCAGCAGCCATTCCGTGAGCGCCCGAGACGGGATCGGAGGCATGAATGGTAGAGGAGATTGAACAAAGGGTGAGCAATATCCTCCTGCCACCGGATTCGCTACGTGAGATCGTCAGGGCACTGTGTGCACAAGATTGGCATGAAAGTACGTACCCGCAAACGCAACATAACATTCCGCGGCCTCACAGCGGCTCCACCACGATCACCTTCAGAACGCCTTCCCGTGAATGAATTTGAGGAAGGCGGGCTTGAACACTTGCAACTAGCTTCTCTGAGTCTTCGGACGACCCGGAGATGCATTCCACGGTGAGCTTGACCTCGTACAGATGTTTGAAGTCCAGCAACACGGTGTCGAGTTCTTCAAAACCCTCGTCATCGAGCCCCAAACCTGCCCCGCGCTTTGCCTGTTCTGCACGTTTCGCTGTCATGATTGGCCCGATGGAAAGACGGACGACGGGCGACTGAATCTGCTGCAGTAGACCACACAGTAGAGCCCAACTGAATGGATCGTCGTGCGAGTAGTTCGTGAGAATGTGAAGGTTCTTCAACTCGTGCATCCGCGCGAGAGGAAGGTTCCCTGCGAGTGAGTTCCAGCCTGTGAGCGCACACTTTCCCTAGAAGCTCAGCGAAAACGTACTCGCTCGTGGCACAGTCAGGATCTGCAAACGTGAGGATCCGACCTCCAGGAAGTCGAAGACGTCTTCTTGGAGATTACCGATGGAGTCCACGAAGTGACCTCGGAATTCCAATTCGCGCAATGAATTTCGCGAACGCGTCTGCGCAAGCCAGGGGAGGAGCCCCCTCGAGAGATAGGAGTAAATAGGGTCCCAATTTGAAGTGGCAAGGAGGCGCAGCGTTCTCAGCTCTGGTCTGGTCGGAACGCCTGTGAGCTTGAAAGGCCCTCTGTCATATTGGTCCCATTTAACGACGAAAAGGGTCAAGTCCTCCAAGATAGGCAAGGCGGTCAGGGCACGCCTGAGAAAGTTAAAGGAAGGGAATTGACAGCATGAGAGCTCGAGAGCTTTCAAAGATGAGAACCGCGACAGTAGGAGTGGCTCGCAAAGATGAGGTGTGAGATGATATGTCCAATGGAGGTTTTGCAGAGACATGTGCTCTACTCCAGGTAGATGGCCGGAGAGATGATAGAAGAGTAAGCGACATGGGTCGTTGAAGGGACCACAGTCAATGCGAAACTCTCGCACCCCGGCAAGATAAGGTCGTACACTCTCGGAATGGAGCACTCGGCTGACTAGCAGCTCGAAAGTCTCATTCGCGACGTCGATACGACGGAATAGGGCGTGCCTGCTTGCTGGGAGCCATTCGTGACATACTAGAGCGCAGTTGCAGAGGGTCGTCTTGTCCAGTATGTCCACAAAGCCGATGATACGATCTGTTAGCTCTGGCGGGAATATTTCCGACATGATGCCCTGCGAGTGGCCGTCAATCCACGTTCCCTTTGTAATGTGATGACGTCGCTCACCTGGAGATGCGCAATACTGTTCGATAGTTGGCCGGTGAAACCTGGAGTTGTAGTTCAGAGGACCTTGCAGGGAGAGATCGTGGTGGGAACTCAACGACACGCGTCAGTCAGAGCGGGCCCATCGATCGACGTGCTCGGAGGGGTGTGTCGTAATCAATTCTCACCGGTCCTTGCAAGCACGCTCATCCTCCATCCAGGAGGTCGATTAGACTGTGACAAGTCGACATTTGTCGTAACCCAGCTAGTATTGGAACATCTCACCCAACTCCTCTTCCTCCAGACTCATCCGCACCCGCCCGCTCAACCACATCCTCGGCATATACTGCTGGAGAAACGCAGCGATGCTTGCCTTCGTCTCCTCCACCTCGGTGCCGCGCCCGTCGACGTCGCCTAATATGAACTTGACATACGAGAGATTTGGAAGATTCGCGAGCGTGTTATCGAGCTCTGCCCACAGCGGGACGCTCGACGACTCGGCGCTGCGCCGGAAGTGGCACGGGGCAGCCGACGCGCGGAAGACCTGGAACGTGACGATCCTGAGCGTGCGCTGAACGTTGTGGGAAGAGAGCAGGTGGGCGTAGAGCCGAAGGCTGTTGCGTACGACTTCGAGGCAGACCCAGGCCGGTTGCTCGCCGTCTTCGAAGTCGAATGAGAACGTCAATGTTTCCAGGCGTGAGCAGAAATCGAGCGCGAGTGATTCCCAGCTGTCCGGAAGACCTTTACGAAGGACGTTGAGCGGACAGTGTTGGATATAGTAACACATGTACTCACCGGGAGAGTCGTTGATGGCGTAGAAGATGTCTAGCTCAAGGTCGATAAGATGTGGTCCTGCATCTTTAGCGAAGTCGAAGAAGGCCTCGACATCCTCGCGTGTAAAGCCAGTGAACCTGATAGACTTGAGCGGGCCGTCGAGGGAGCCCGAGATACGAAGAGTGTCGTAAAACGCGATCGCGCATTCGGTCTCCTCAAGGGCACCGAGCACGAGACCATGGATAATCGGCAGACGCGTTGCTCCGCAAGGTGCGTGGAACCTCCAGGGACCGCCGTCGACACAGAGCACTTGAACTTCTGAGAACAGGGCAAGCACTGCGAAGAAGTGTCCAACGTCCAATCCTTGAGAAGAACAATCGTCGACATACAGGCGTTGAATGGTCCGGCCATCGAGCATTTCAGGTGCAGTCAAGTCGCTGAAAGTCGCCTTATCACCGGAAAACGAGAGCTTGTCCAACGAAAGGGTCGCCAGGGAAGGCAACGAAGACAAGAGAGCTCGCAAAGAGTGTAGCGACAAGCGAACGTGATCCTCAGAGGCGATATCGGCATCCGAGTCGGAATCAGTACCGTCTTCGCTGTCGGTATCTGCGTTCGAGTCCCTGTCTTCATCGCTCATGGAATCCTCAGTGGTGGGAAGGTCTGGTCTCGCCCATGAGTAGAGCATAGGACACGATCGAGATGTGTCGCACAAGGCAGAGGAGTCACTGCTTGGAGGATGGGCGTCCGACAGGAAGGAGGAGTAACCCGAGTCACAAACCTCGTCAGACGAGGACTCATGCAAACGGGTCGAAGGAGCGTAGGAAGACGAGTCGAAGCTGTTGCTGAGACGAATAGACAGGCCTGTAGAATCCACGGGCAGTCGTGCGTCGACCTCTAGGTTGGTGTTGCCAGAACACGGTCGGAAGGACTTGTCCCCAAGGATAGTGAGATCGCGCACATACTCGGCTGGGCAGTAGATTGAACTTGTATGACCGGGACCTTCGAGGAAGCGAGCGAAGGCTTGCAATCGAACGTCGGCCTGGTCCGGTACCCGGAGCGTCATGGTGTGGAAGAGGCACGTCCGACTGACGTGGAGCCAGGCGCGACATACGACAGAGCAGTAGGAGAGGGTGCGCTTGTCATGTATGTGTTCAATGATCATGTATTCGACTTCTCTGGGTAGCACTGCGGTCATGCGTGGCGCCACAGTCTGGCTCGTGTAAGGGTATATCGGTATGAAGTTGGGATAAGACTATCTCGATATGAGACTCACCGAGTCGAAGCTGCCCACAAGCCCACTGGGCAACAACATGCCATTCTCCTCCATTCCACCAAACGCGCACATGGTCCTGTTGCGATGCCTTGCCCGCGTCCGCGTCGTCCACCAGTGTCGTGCAACCTGAGGCCGAGTTCCTAGAGTAAGACGAACGGGCCCGTATCTTCGTATGTAGTATGTGATAGGCTGGTGTGTCTCGCATGGAGTGGGGAGAGCAGAGATCGTAGATTGGAAGTCGCCTGCAGAGTGGAAGGTGATGGTTTGGGAGGAAAGCGTATCGGTAAGTAAAGTGTTTAAGCTCAGTAAGTAAATCATTTAAAGGCTTGTCATTACGAGCATAAGAAAGGTTTGCTTATGGCTGCTTTGTACGGGCCTAGTTCAGAGTTGGACCGTGCCACAGCCCAGTAAGTACTCTCCCGTATGTAGGCAGACGAATCGACGGGTCTATTGACGGACCCTCCGCCCAGAATGAGATTGTGACCTCCGGCCTGCATAACAGCCTCGCGGTCGCACGGAAGGGGTCGGTCACCGGTAGACCTTGAAACTTAAAGATCAGATTGATGAATCACCTTCACGTGGAGCTGCTTCACGAACAGCATTCGAGATCGCTGGACACGAGTCACACCCAGGGTGATGTCGAGGAGTCAGGCAGGTACAGGGCACGGGAATGCGGAGGACCAGGAAGACCACTGGCAGCGCGTTGAACAGTATAGACGTAGATTCCAGCCTGAGCTAGAAATATACAGTTGCTCCTGTCTCTGGTGGGTGTGCGATTCAGTGAGTATATCGGTAGTCCTCTGCCTGCACGGAGGGGTTAAGTATATCGGACCTGGCAAACAGCTGTCCATGCACGCACCTCATCCGCAAGCACGGACGTGTCCACGGTTGCATCCTTAGCTGGTTCTCCATATACGCGATCTCTCCGCCTATTCTCTCGACGATAGTAGACCTAGCCGGAACTTGTCAGCCTCGGAATCTTCGGGATGGGTATGCGAACCCACGGTCAGTACAATAGCTGCGAGCGCCGCTAGGAACTGTAGCGCAGCGGTAACGGCGAACCCTCGACTACTCGGCGGGATCAGAATGTGGGTTGCATCACCGACGAGAAAAGTCCTCACATGTAGCGCGGACCCTCCGTGGACGGGAATAAGTGGGAGCCGAGAACGCTCCCGCCCTGCCCGAGGGACATATACAGTGGCGTTCCAGCAGCCTTCTTGCTCTCTGACCCAAAATTATGGGCATCTACAAGCATCGTCAGCGTGTATCGACAAATTGCTCGTGAGGCAATCGAACCTACACCAAGATATGATCAACCCGATGGCGCAGTAAGCCCCAATTGTAATGCAGAACGTCGCGAAGTATCGGACGTGGTTGTCCGAGGGAACCGCGAGGAGAAGGCTGATTGACGGTAAGCATACGTCAGTTGATATGAAGAGCTGAACGCACATGTAACCAATGCCAGCCAGTATGCAGCTTCCCGCTGTCAAACTCCCCCGGTCCTGCATCCTGTCAGAAGCGTAGGATAGAAGACAGAGGCACACGGCGGCCACAGTGTATGGAGGTACAGTGAGGAGCTGCGCAAGGGTATTCGCTATCCGGAGGTTGAGTTGAGCTGTCAGACGATGACGAAAACCACTGACTGAATCCAAAAGTCTTGATTATAGTTGGCAAGAAGCCAGTGATTCCAGCCGTGGCGCAGTTCAATCCGAAATACATGATCGCGCCGGCGTATACCTGCAGCGATGACATATGAGCAGTATGCACGAGGTGTGTGGCATATGCAGCTCACC
>WJSG01017494.1:0-10723 GCA_016618145.1 Sanghuangporus lonicericola | reverse complement strand
CGGCAAGCAGGGCGCCGACGCCAGCGGGGTCAAGGAGACACTCAGCCCGGCGATGGACATCCTCGTGTCGAGCAACTTCGAGCGGCTCCTCTGGTACTTCGCGTTCGAGACCGCAGAGGGCGCGGACCTGGCCGAGCGGCAGCGCAAGGCGGGCGCGACTATCGCGGATTGGATGGGTAAGGTGAAGAGCGACGGGCGGGTGCAGGTGCCCGTCGCCGTTCTCGAGCTCGCCCGCAGAGACTTCTTCGCGGAGCGGGTGTCGGACTCACAGGTACGTCTCCCAAGCTCGATGTAGGTTAGGATCGGGGACTGAGATGTTGATGTGTGCAGACGTTGGAGACGATCAAGTACTACTTTGAGTCTGAGCACTACATCGCGGACCCGCACACTGCTGTCGGACTGTGCGCCGCGCGCACCGTGGCTTCACAAAAGTGGGTCTCGTCTCGCCATCATCCGTTTCCCATGTGCTGACCGAACTACGCAGTCCGCCGAACGTGCGGCAGATAGTGCTCTCGACGGCGCACCCTGCCAAGTTCTCGGAAGCGGTGACGCGCGCGTTGCAAGGCTCACCGTCATTCGACTTTGAGCGGGACGTGCTCCCAGCCGAGTTCAAGGGGCTGCTTGAGCGGGAGCGAAGGGTCATTGACGTTGAGGCTCCGGATGTCGAGTTGGTCAAGCGGGTGATTGAAAAGTATGTGGTGCCGGCTGTTGGGCAGGTCGGTGCGAGCGTATGATTGGGGGAACTGGTCAAGTAGAGTAGCACACAGTGTGTCCATACGTTGTAAGAATTCATGCCAGACTGTAGGATGAGGGTGGTATGTAGATGCTCGCGTGGGGGTGGCGATCAGGCCGCGGCCGGTGGGCGCGATGCACCATTGTACCCCTACTCAGAACCGCCAGACCTTGCGATGCCTACACGCCCACCCCACAGCGGACAGCCCGAAACTATACGCCGTGAGGACGAGCAGGGCCGCCCAATCAGACATATACATCGTCTGCATGGACAGGTTGATCAAGCCCGTCGCGACGTTCGCCTACAATGCGCCGCATCATCAGCAAGCAGCCCACGCGGAAGGAGAGCTCGCACCACCGACGTACCAGCAAAAACAAGACCAGCCCGTTCTTATTGATCGCCTCCAAGAGCGGCGGCGCGCTCCCTGCCGCCTCCCACTCTCTGCCCGCTGTGTGCCGCGTCGCCTTGAGCACGTCCGGGTCCAGATGCACCTTGAGCTTCGACATGGGCGAGTAGACCGACGTGGACAGCGGGCTCGGGAAAAACGCGAGGTCGAGCACGAGGTATCCGAGCAGGAACGTCGAGTTGTACGCCGCGATCCACACGACGTACTGCAGGTTCGCCATCCGCCGCGACACGTCCCCGCCCACCGCGAAGAGCTTGAGCGCCCCGAGGAAGACCCACCACAGAACTGCATACGAGCACAGCTCCGTCGCCGTCTTGTCGTTCTCGCGCCGGACCTCGATTCGTGGAGACTGGGCGGAGTGGGCTGACGCGTCGTCGGAAAGGACAGCGGGGACCTCGTCGTCCGTGTCAGAGTCGCTCGTCGACGGCCGTTGGCGGATGCTCGCCGCTCCGTTTCGTTGTGCGAGCTGCTGCTGCCGACGGCGGAAGTACGAGGGAGAGGGGGCGAGAAGGAGTGTGCCCGTAGACAGGCCGAGAAGGTGGATCGCAAGGTAGCCTGCACATCTTCAGTAACGAGTCACATCATCTGCCCACAACTGGGGANGTAACGAGTCACATCATCTGCCCACAACTGGGGACGCACCTGTGAGGGATATGATACCCTCTTTGTTTGCCGCTATGACACCGTCACGAGGGGCATCGAGGATATACTGCGCCAGGTTGCCCATAGAGAGGGCGAGCTGGTGCGCTGTACGAGGGAATCAGCAGACGCAATAGCAAACCGACGGATGGCGCGCACATATGGCAACCACAACGCCTAGAAGCGATATCGGGATATACACCATGACGGGATGCAAAAGAACTTGCAGGATGGGTATCAACCCCAGCGTGACGAAGAAATTCCAGTGAAGGCCGTATTCTGTGACATGTTCCTGAGGAAAACTCTCGCAACACGAACAGCGATAGTGCTGCATCACTCACTGGATACTCGGCGCCCTTGACCGACATCGTCCGCAGCAGTCCGAGTAAGAGGACCGGAGAGCACTTGCGCAGCGTCAAGGACAATTTCGGCAGGAGGGGAGCGGTGAGGTGCGTTGGATTTTTGACGAGCGGGATCGCGGATACGATGCCCTGCGAGAAGACGAAGGATCCGACGCCAATGTCCATCTGAAAAGTCGTCAGTTGTCTGCGAGATTCCCCACTTCGTTTGATCATTTTTGGATACGTTTCGGGAGGTGACGTCTGTGCGATCATGGACACTGCTGTTGTCTCCAGATGTCGCTCTCTTCAGGCTACAAGGACGAGTACCTACGAGACTGGTGGAAGTGGCAAGACAGTAAAAGTCTATCCGGCAAGCGGGCTTCCCATCGACTACTGCTTCCACTTTTCCCGAGAGTGACCTCGACAATCTCGCTGGTCGGTCGTACTGCAACCCTACGCGTTCGCGGCCACAGCGAAGAGAGGCAAATCCGGTCGCCCGTTCCGTCAAGTACTCTCAAGCCCTCCTGGGTTGGTGGTGCCGTCCTCGACTCCGAGTGCTGGACCTGCGGCACCACCGGACTGGCACATTCGGCGATGCGGCAGACCTATGCCACAAGGCTCATCACATACGCATGGAGAGCGTCGTCATCTTGACCCAGTCGGGAAGGAGACCGTCACGCAGTTGCCCGTCGACCCACCGACGCGAACTGGGTTGATTGCACACTCACCAGAGACACCCCGAAAGTTTCGCATTTGGCCAATTGTCGCGGGAAGACGGGGAAGTCGACGGCGAGGATGCAGATGAACGTAAGCAGGAGCATATGAGCTCTATATGTCGTCAGAGCAGGCAAGGGCGGGATAGGGACGGCGAGAGCAGCGGACGGGCTAGTGTCGCGCGAGGTGTTCGACGTGCGCGACGATGCGCGACTGTGTCTGAGCACCGAGGGAAGGAAGGTGCCCGACTCTCGCCGGGGGAGCATGAGGAGCAGGAGCGTAGGGACCGCGAGGAGCAGCGACAGCAGAGCGGGCGAGTTTGCAAAGACGGTCACGGAGAGCAGCATCGGCAGAACGAGCAGAGAGGCCTCCGCCATGAACGACAGCGGTGGCAGGCGGGTCCGCACCGCAGAGTAGAGCGCGATCGAAAGCTGCGGCCGGTCGTTGGGTTCAGCTCATCGCGTCGAGCAGGAGGAGACGTACGAGCGACGCAAACGACACCATGTTGATGTGCCCGATGCTGGACCCCGTCATCCCAGACACGAACGCCTCCTTCGACGCTTTGTAGTCGTCGTCCATGGCGAGCAGGCGGGGCAGACGATGGTAGTGGACAGTGGCAGAAAGCCGCCTCGCGCCCGCGTCCCGCTTGCCTTCTTCCACGACGCACGCGATGGCCGCCGCGCTCCAAGAACGCCTCCAGACAGCGTCGGCAGAGTTCCAGAAGATCCAGACAGACCTCTCGCTTGCCGTCGACGCACGCCAGAAACTCGATGCCCAGCTCTCCGAGAACGAGCTCGTGAAGAAGGTCCGTCTTCGTCCATGCGCTGCGTCTGCTCACTGACTCTACTCTGCCCGCGTTCCAGGAGTTTGCATCCTTGACAGACGTCAACACCGTGTACAAGCTGGTCGGGCCCGTGCTTGTCAAGCAGGACCAGGCGGAGGCGAAGCAGAACGTGAACACTCGATTAGACTTCATCCGCAGCGAGATGTGCGTCGCCCGTCCTCTTCACGTCCTCCTGCACTCACACTCGACACGGCGTAGCAAACGCGTCGAGAACCAGCTCAAGGAGCTCGGAGAGAAAGCGGAGAAGAAGAAGCTCGAGGTGCGTACTCGCTCTGCTTCCAACATGCTCACCCCCACCCATCTCTCTGTCTCCCAGCTCGTTGAAATACAGGCCGCGCTCCAGCAACAGACAGCCCCTGCTCCTGCGTAGTCTTCTGCTGTGTTTTCTTCGGCCTCTACCGCTGTCTCCGTGCAAGCCCGGACGTATATCAACATGTAGCACTAGTCAACTTCACCGAATGGCAATCGTTTCACTTTGCTATCTTGCCTGCTCGCCACTTACTTGAACAAGGGTCGTCGATGTCGCCCGTGAGTCCTAATTTCTAACTCCTTTGGACTGTTTGTAGCAGTATCAATGAGAATCGTCCTTGTGTCTGTGTATGGAAGACCGTGTCGTGCATGCGCCTCGCTGCCAGTCAGTCCTAAGACACACTTTGAGCAACATCTCCAGACGGATGCGTGAGGGAGGATTTGTATACTAAGTAGCTAGGGAGCAAGGCCAACCTCGCTGAGTGCTAGTGAACCTGATCCATTAAGCTCCCAATCGTACACAAGCTGACCCATCGAGCCCAGCGCAGCCCGAAAAGCTGCGACAACATGCAGTCGTACAAGATGTCTGTCAATCATGACAACGTCCCCTGGCTCTATCCCATGCAAAGCCTCGCTCAGAGAACCACGACGCGATCGGTGAAGCTCACCATCACGCATTCGTGCTCTCACTCCTCGCCCGCTCCATCCGCGGGACCGCGATGCTCCCCACGCGCCTCCGCACGACCAACGGCTCGTCGAACCTCTTCTGCTCATAGTTCCACGTCGCATAGAGCCGTGCGTCCGGCAGCGCCCTCGGCTTCTCCCCGTCCGCGCCCTTCTCTCCGCCCTTGTCCTTCCCATTCGGCAGGCCGTTCACCGCGCCGTCCTTGCCCTTGCCCCCAGCCGGCGGCGCGGCAGGAGTAGGGTTGAAGCTCGAGTTCCACGGCGCGTTCACGCCAGGGCCGTACGTGAGCTTCTGATTCCCGCGCTGCAGGACGGGCGGGTGTTGGATGCGGCTCGATCGAATATACACCGTTTGCTACATCACCATCGTCAGCGCCGGATAGCAGAACGAGCCACACAACGGGCGTACGCACCGGAAGCACATCCTTCGCCAGTGCCGGAATCCTTGACATTGGCTTGCTGAGCATAGGCGTGACACTCTCCGGAGGCGCGATATGCCGTGTGTACGCTCCAGGAAGGGCCCTCTTCTCTTCCTCTTTCTCTCCGGACTCCTTCCCGCTCCCACTGCTGTCAGGAGTGCCCGCACCAGGTCGCTTCGCGATGGGGACCGCATAGCTGGGTGGCATCGCCGTGACCCGCGGCGGATTGGGCGCTGTGCTCCCGTACAGCGTCGTGGGAGCGTCCCACCGGTTGTACTTGTCCATCTGCTGGATGAGCGCGAGCGCGACGCGATAGCGCCCGGGGTTGACGGCCGCGACGCGTGCAGGGGGCGGGTGAGTGAGGATGTGGTGGTATGCCTCGAGCAGCAGCTGCTGTCCTGCCGGCAGCGGTGGTTCGGGTTTGGCGAAAGTTGTGTCTAGGGGTGGGGTTTCAGAGGGGAGGTGCCACGTTGGCACGGATGCGAGGGTAGACTGGTCGTATGGGACGACTGTGTGGTAGTCCGCGGACGACGACGCGGTGGATACCTGTGCCTGTAACGGTGGTGTGTCAGGGCTTTCTGTCTTCAAGGAGCCGTTCGCCATCGCCGCAGGGTCGCTAGGCGCAGCAGGAGCGGGCGTAGCTTGTGGTGGCTCGCCAGTTGGGAACGGTGGTAACCAATCTGGAATGTATTCTGGTGGCTGCCAGTTCTCAGTTCGCCGTCGCTTCCGTGATTGCGGCGTGGATGGGTTTGAAACGGGAGAAAGGGGCAATGGTGGTGTCGAGCGTCGGCGGGATAGCGAGTCTTTGAGTATGGCGTCGGGTGGTTCGGGAACACGAACATCCTCCTCTCCGTCCGCGTCTGGGTCTTCGTTATCGACGAGCATCACATCCGCCTTGGCCAGCTCGTCCGAGGGCGTGTTGACTTCGTCATACTCGCTCTCGTCCTCCTCTTCCGAAGCGACCGCGTCTGGGACCGGTCCCCACTCCAGGGGCGTGACGTCGTCCTCGTCATGGCTGAGACCGACGGCGAGTTGCGCTGCACGCCAGCATGAAGCCATGCATGGGTAGACGGAGACGGGGACGCACCTCTGAACTCGTTCAGATCCTCGAGTCGCTTGGTCGAGTGCACGGCATAGCGGGCCATGTCTCGAGCATTGACCGCGCAGTAGTCCTGCAGCTCCTTCACGCTCGTGCCCATGTCGTCGAAGGCCTCCACGGCATCCTGCGGGGCGATGCTGCGTCTGCCCGCATGTTCGGCGTACTGGCCGACGGTGGCTGCAGCAACGGAGAGGTAGCGGGAGAGGAGATCGGCGAAGACGAGGTTCGCCTGGGTTGAAGCCTTGGAGAAGCCGTGTGCGTGGAGGACCTTGAGAGTGACGGTCTCGAGTATCTTGCTCGCGCCCGCGTCCATGAGATCGAGAAGCGAGGAGTGTGTCGAGGACGAGTTGAGCTGTCCGTGCCACTGGCGCCAGACTCAGACTCCGCGCCAACTCCGACCAGCCCTCACCCTCTGCGCCCACCGTCCACCGCGAACGTCACCCACCGCAGACGTCGCCCACCGCGATGGAGTCCTTCGACACGTACCAGACACCGCTCTCAAGGTACACTCGTCATCTGCGCGCGCGCCGTACTCGCTTCCTGACCTCGACCCAGCCGATATGCGAGCAAGGAGATGGCCCATCTCTTCTCCCCCGCCGTGCGTCCCATCCCTTCAGGAGTTTTCGTCGTGCTCAATCCATGCCGCGCAGAACCGCTTCCACACATGGAGGAAGCTGTGGCTCAACCTCGCCATAGCGGAAAAGGAGCTCGGCCTCCCCGTCTCTGACGAGGCCATCGAGCAGATGAAGGCGAACCTCGTACGTCTCCCAAGTTCCGCCTCGCGCGAGGATGAGCGATTCATGCGCGTGTGCTAGCATCTCGACGCGAAGCAATTCGAAATCGCCGCCGTCGAGGAGAAGAAGAGGCGTCACGACGTCATGGCCCATGTCCACACCTTTGGACAAGTCGCCCCTGCCGCTGCGGGCATCATCCAGTCAGTCCGCACACCCTCACCCTCCGTCCTATGCTCATATCGTTCCTCTCAAGCTTGGGCGCGACATCGTGCTATGTCACCGAGTACGCGATTCACGCCGCACTTCCCCCCGTCCGCGAAAGTCTTATGTTTTCTCAGCAACGCAGACTTGATCTTCCTCCGCGAAGCCCTCACCCTTCTCCTCCAAAAACTCGCGATCGTCATCGACCGCTTTGCCGCCTTCGCCGAACAGTACCGTGACCTGCCCACGCTCGGTTTCACTCACTTCCAGCCCGCTCAGCTCACGACTGTCGGCAAGCGTGCTACGCTCTGGCTGCAGGTGCGCAGATTCGCCCCCTGTACACATGGATCTAACCCTTCTTTGCGAGCAGGAGCTGCTGTGGGACCTCCGTAACATCAAGCGTGCCAGAGACGACCTCGGTTTCCGCGGAGTGAAGGGTACCACGGGAACCCAGGCAAGTTTCCTTGCCTTGTTCGACGGCGACCACGACAAGGTATGCACAGGTCCTTCCAGCACAGCTCGATCATCCTCACGACTCGCCTAGGTCGAGGAGCTCGACCGCAGGGTCACCACTCTCTCCGGCTTCAGCTATGCGTACCCCGTGACGTCCCAGACGTACTCGCGCAAAATCGACGTCGACGTTCTCGCGCCCCTGGCCAGCTTCGGTGGGACCGCACACAAGCTCGCGACCGACCTGCGCCTCCTCGCCAACCTCAAGGTCCGTCCCCGTATCCTCATTCACTTCTCGCGCACTGACATCTGCGCGCACACACAGGAAGTCGAGGAGCCCTTCGAGTCGACGCAGATCGGCTCGTCCGCCATGGCGTACAAGCGCAACCCCATGCGCTCCGAGCGCATCTGCAGTCTCGCACGCCACCTGATGATCCTCCAGCAGAACGCCCTGAACACGGCCAGCGTGCAGTGGTTCGAGCGCACGCTCGACGACAGCGCGAACCGCCGCATCACGCTCCCGGAAGCCTTCCTGACCGCGGACATCGTGCTCACGACGCTGCAGAACGTCTCCGAGGGCCTCGTCGTCTACCCGAAGGTCATCGCGCGGCGCATCTCCCAGGAGCTGCCCTTCATGGCCACCGAGAACATCATCATGGCCATCGTCAAGGCCGGTGGCGACAGACAGGAGGCCCACGAGAAAATCCGCGTATGTCCCCCCCATCCATCACGCGTGCCATGTCTGTAGTCCGCTAATTCGTCTTGCGACTCGCAGGTGCTCTCGCACGAGGCCGCGCACCAGGTGAAGCAGCTCGGACTCGAGAACGACCTCATCGAGCGCGTGAAGAACGACCCCTACTTCGACCCCATCAAGGGCCAGCTGGACGCGCTGCTCGACCCGAAGAGCTTCATCGGCCGCGCCCCGGAGCAGGTCGACCGGTTCCTGGCAGAGTGGGTGCGGCCAGCACTGGCGGACGCGGAGCTGCAGAGTGCGCTGGGGAAAGCGAGCAAGGCGGAGCTGAACGTATAGTCGGATACACTTACCGGGAAGTCAGGGCATTGTATGAAAATGTAACACATGTATCCAACACATAGACACCGCTGCTGATCTCAGCTCAGACATGTCGTGGACGCAGCCGCTACATCTAAGTATGTTCTATCCTCCTCTTACTCCCACTTACAGGCATCGTGCCTAATGATCTCGTCAATAGGGCCAACATGTGCTTCAAATCCTTGGGCCGCATAGGAACACTCTGCGACAACACACCGGTGGTCCTGAACCGCTCCGCGAGGAGATTAGAATGGGCTATGATAGGAATGTACTCGTACAGCCGCGCGACAACGCGTCGGCGGACACTATGCACCCTTTTGAGTGATTTTAACAACATACCCATGCCCGAGCTGCCCAATCTCAGCAAGGACTGCATTTTCATTCAGCACAACCAGTCCCTGCGACTTCTCCTTCTGCTTATTCCCGTCCTACGACACGCATGAGCAAACGTACACGGCGAAACCCAGGAGAACCAAGCATACCTTGGGCACAGGGATACTGGAGAACCCGCCAAGGACCCTGAACGGCCGTGGCGTCCTCAAGTTCGGCAACCACACACCGCCTATCCGCGTACCGCCAAGGACGTCGTAGAAGAGCAGTGCGGTGTCCTCGTAGGTCCGCTGAAAGCAATGATCAATCCAGCAGTCCTGAGCGCACATGCCCGGCCGAGACTCACCTTCAGGTCGTCGTGGAACATCGTCATCGGGTCGAACCCAGGCATGACGGCCGACACCGGCTCTTTCGGGAGCGCGTTCGCGTACTTGCCCTTCGCGGCCCACACCGACGGGTCCGCGTCGACATTCTGGTAGTACCGCGGCGAAAGAGCGGGGTTGAGCTCGACGACAAAGTCGTAGTCGTCCGTCGGGTGGTGGAACAGTCGCTGTCGGAAGGGAAAGAAGAATCAGCACATGCAACACCGACAACCACGCTTCAGACGTACCTTCACGTTCCCGTCGCCCGACTCGAGACCGCATAGCCCGTCCCAGGCCGCCTTCGCAAGAGCAGTCACCCTCCGCGCAACGATTGCATCCGGGCCGTCCGAAGTCCACATACGTCCCTCGGGATCGAACTCGGTCACGAGCGACCACGCCGCCCTGGTCGACGGCCGGCCGCTCGCATCAGGAGTCACCGATGCGTCCCGCTCGCCAAACTCCAGCGGGACCACCAGGCCCTTCGTCCAGTCCCAATCCTTCAAGAACTCGAGGACAGTCGCAAACCCACGCTCCTTCGTCCCGGGCACGTCAGCCCCCACGATGCCCGCCGCACCTTCCGCCTGCACGCGCGCCCCCGTCCGCAGGAACACATACGCACACAACAGCTCCACGGCCTCCTCCCTCACATGGCTCCGAAGCAGCCAATGCGCCGCGAACCACCTTTTGACGAGCCGGACTGTCCCAGCAAACGCGGCCGACCGATGTGACAGTGCCGCGACCGCCCGATGATGCCTAGGCGCGTGCACAAATCTCCTCACATACACCTCCTTCGCCTCGATAGCAGCCTGCCGGTCCCGCACCTCCTCGGGCGTAAGCGGCTTCTTGACGGCCTTCGGTACGTGTGGCTGGGGGTCGATTGTCCGGTCGAGGAGCGTAGCCTCACGGTCGTGCCAGATGCGGGCACGGAACGCCCAGCCATCGGCGGTGACGATGTCGAGCGCGGCCTCGTCTTGGATCTCCTTGCGCACCGGGCCGTCGCCGAGCACGACGCTCGCCTGGAGGCCCTTGACGGCGCCCATGAGGCACGTTGCGAGCTGCTCGAAGAACGCGAGTTTAATTTTCTGGACGGCGCGCAAGTCGTCCGGCCAGCGTCCCGACTTTTCAAACTCGACGACAATCTCCATCGCGGGGAGATGCGAGGCAGCGGAAGGCAGACCTGGCCGTGACGCCAGTGGCACCGCGACGGGCACGAATGCCTCGGTGTACCGCAACGCTGATGAGGCAGCGCTGACGTTGAGGATAGCGAGGGGCAATTGGTCGTCAAGGGCCTTCATTTGTTTCACGAGTGTGTCAAAAGCAGCCATGGCCGTCTTGAAGCCCATAGAGGCGCGTCGGCTCTCGTACAACGTCCTGATGGAGTCGGGTGCCCTCAAAAGCGCGTCGTATTGCGACTGCCAGGTCTGCACGGCGTCCGAGCCAATGCTGAAGTGCCTCTGCAGCAGGTGT
>WJSG01017493.1:0-12383 GCA_016618145.1 Sanghuangporus lonicericola | reverse complement strand
TTCCCACAGCGAGGCTCGCAGCGAGCGCGATGAGGAACAGAGTCCGGCGGCAGGAGGTCAGACTGGGCATCGTTGTCGACGGTTAGTGGCAGGCCCGGGGCTGTGGCAGCGATCGAGCTGGCAGCAGATTATGGGCGCTCGGTGGCCCGCGTAAGCGCCCTGGATGGCGGTCGATAGCCGCGTGCGTTCGCAAGTTGATACGACGACGACCGACTGGAATTCAACGCGTTCATTGTTGACCAGGACAACCATGTCTGCACCGTATCCCTCCAAGGAAGAGGCAGCTATTGTCGACGCGGCGGAGAAGCTCATGGTCGAAACGATGGCAAGATACGACCCGTCACACGACGCGTACCATGGTTCGTTCCACTCCGCCTACCACGCACGCGACGGCAAAGTAACCACCCCGCGAACTGCACCTCACAGTTCAGCGCGTTAGGAAGACTGCGCTGCAGCTTGCACGCGCCGTGCCTGCTGCTCTACCCAACGACAAGCAGCCGGACCTTTTGACCATCGAACTTGCCGCACTTCTACACGACGTTCTCGACAAGAAATACGTGTCAGCAGAGGCTGCAGCGGACCCTTACGCGTTTTTTCTCCCTTTCTTCCAGGAGGCCGCGTCAGAGAGCGGTTTGGACCTCGTGAAGGACGGTCGTGCGCGTACCATCGCGCGCATTATCGACAACGTCTCGTGGAGTACCGAGAAGAAGCGGCTTGCGGCAGGTCAGATCGAAGACTGGCAGAGACAATGTGTGGAACTGCACTGTGTGCAGGACGCTGATCGTCTTGATGCTATCGGCGCGTTTGGTGAATGACGATTGTCCGCGCGAGTATATGACGAGGCTGGAGAGGCCTTTTTTTACGGTCCTGTCCTTGTAGGAGTTTTGCGTTGTGCCGCGTACAGCGCTGCGACGAATCGGTAAGTGCCCAGACATCCATGGGCATCAGTCGCGAGTAACTTCTGCTTTCGTCTATCTAGCACGCTGCATGTCCCTAGGGATGACCCCTCTTACGATTCCTCCGCTGTCGCCCACTTTTACGACAAGTTGCTACACATCAGGGAACACCTCAAGACGGAGCCCGGTAAGAAATTGGCCGAAAAAAGGCATCAACTTGTGAGTCTCGATTGAGCAACGACTCCCGTGCGTCATGCTAACGTTCGTCTAGATGGTGGACTTCCTCTCGGCCGTGGACGAAGAGTACGATGTACGACTATGATTGTCGCTAAATTGCTACTGTCGCCGATATATGCCTTTTCCTCGCTGCCTCGCTCGGCTGGCTTGCATTTGCGTAGTGAACCAAGACCCGACCATCGGACGGGCCTCGGAAGCAATAAGCGTTGTGGGTGCAGCCATTCCAGCGGCGAGCGCCGCATACGTTCGCGTGGACAGACCCGATGGAGTCACTTGCCTTCTAAGGTATGTTTTGTTTCGTTATTGCTCGTCTGCCAGGCCCATCACAGCATGGTGGTCCGAGTTGTGCTTCTAGGATACTTGGATCACAAGGACGTTGACCGCTCGTGGGCGGATTCTCCCTCTTCGCGAAAGGGAGCAGAGTATGGCATCTGCCCAACCTGGCTTGGTTCCGATTCGTATGGGAACGATGCCTCGCCAGGGTCTAGCGGCGAGTTGGAGCAGGTATGGCGACGACTCCTCGCTCGATCGCTCTAGATTGCTGATGATGGCCGAGCTTGCAGGCGAAAATGACCTGCTAAGTCCAGAGAGCCGAACCCGTCCCATCGTACAGACATTGGCAAATACTCCGGACAGTACACGTCACAGGCTTGGGCAACAGGGCCTGCATGGGTGAATTCCTCCGCGAACCAGACGCCCGAACTTGGCTGTATTTGTGCCGTCAGGGAAGTGTCGACTCATCCGCGATGCACCTCGTATATCTCGAGGGCTATTCGTGCACGTGTATGCATGCGACGAAGGTCCGGCGCTGCCGTCAATCGTCTTGGTTGGCCTTCATCACTTGGGTTCGGGGCCGAGGCGTCCCTTCCAGTAGGGATGTGTTCCACCGAAAAACGGTCGCAGTGACTAGAGAGGAGGGTGTGGCTGTGTGGCGGAGTCGTTCAGCTTTGGATATTCATACTGATACATAGCAGGAGGCCACGTATGAGTCAACTCTACCGATACCATCTTCTGTGGTACGTGACAATTGTAGGGCTCAAAGAGATGTCATCTGAGGCATGACAGCGCACTGTCTGATGATGAAGGCCACAGATACACACCTGGACTGTATTTGCTTCCGCGATGGTCGACGTTGGCCATTTAGCCTGGCCTGAGTCTGGTGGTGGTCAGGAAAGGGCTTCTAGCGTACTTGGATCAGGCCTTCGCTCGACGCCGGCGCATGTCACTGCACCGCTAGAAGAGCTCCCGAGGATGGGCACTTACCAATATTGCCTTGCTTTGGCTTGAGCCGCCTTGTAAAACACGTACGTACCCACTGGTTCAGGTACTCATCCTATGCTGACAAGTTGGACTGCGCAAGGCTGCTCTGATCTCGAAGTTTTGCGACCCGAGGATATTCCTACCCTCTTGCCAGGTTTGTGCTTGATGAGCAACCTCCGCCCACAGACATGCCTCCGAAGTTCCAAGTCATTGATGCTTCTGGTCCACCTGGCCACCTTGCACCCCGCCGAAAGAGGTCTGATACACATTCTTGGTGAGTATATAACACGGTCGCCAGACAAGAAGTTGCTCAAGCACCCACAGTTCTCACATCCGCTCTTGCGCTAAATCGCCAACATCATGTCCGACCGCAACCCGTATCCCAACCATCCCTTCAGTCGTCCGGAGGATCGCCGCACAAGGAGGCTTCCGCCTCAGTTGCCCCAGCATGGCGGCTGGACCGACGACGGTTTCGTGCACCCCCAGACTCGCTACAATCCTGACCCTGCATATGCCGGCAACCAAAACGCCGGGCAAGGAGCGCCTCCTGGGTCCCGCTGGAGTCGTGACACGGCGAGCCTTCAAGGCACCCAGGGCCAGACCGGTACCCAAGGCTACGATGAGCAGCACGGCGGGCAAGCGGTCGCAGTGCAGCCTGGGTCCCGCTGGAGCCGTGACACGGCGAGCCTCCAAGGCGTGCAGGGCCACGGCGGTACCCAAGGCTATAACGGGCAACACGGCGGACAGGGAGTGCCACTGCAGCCCGGGTCCCGCTGGAGCCGTGACACGGCGAGCCTCCAAGGCGTGCAGGGCCACGGCGGTACCCAAGCCTATAGCGGGCAACACGGCGGGCAGGGTGTGCCGGTGCAGCCCGGGTCCCGCTGGAGCCGTGACACGGCGAGCCTCCAAGGCGTGCAGGGACACGGCGGTACTCAAGGCTATAGCGGGCAACACGGCGGGCAGGGAGTGCCACTGCAGCCCGGGTCCCGCTGGAGCCGTGACACGGCGAGCCTCCAAGGCGTGCAGGGCCACGGCGGTACCCAAGCCTATAGCGGGCAACACGGCGGGCAGGGAGTGCCGGTGCAGCCCGGGTCCCGCTGGAGCCGTGACACGGCAAGCCTCCAAGGCACCGAGGACTACGATCGCGCTCAAGGCTACAACGGGCAGCGCGGCGGGCAAGGGGTCACGGCGCAGCCCGGGTCTCGCTGGAGCCGTGACACAGAAAGCCTCCGAGGTACCAGTAGGCGTCAGAGCCTTCGGGAGGATGCTCAGTCCTTCCTGCCATCCATGGGTGGCGGCAGCAGTGCTGAGAGTTCCCCGCGCGGGGGTCAGTCCTACCTGCCAAACATGGTGGACTCGAGTAGCGGTTCGGAGTCTGGCTCGCCTCGTCGCCCCGTTTCTCAACCCCATCAGGGCGCTGCTGCCGATACGACGTCCCGTTACGGTCACCCCCAGACCCCCGGCGCCGGCTCTAGTAGCTCTGGAGCCTCTGGGTCCACCTCCCGTCAAGGTCATCCCCAGACCCCCGGAGCCGGTCCCAGCAGCTCTGGGTCCACCTCCCGTCATGGTCATCCCCAGACTCCCGGAGCCGGTTCCAGCAGCTCTGGGTCGACATCCCGCCATGGATATCCTCAGACACCCGGCGCCGGTTCTAGTAGCTCTGGGCATAAACGTACCTGAGACTTCAAGGAGCCCCGGCACATACGACTCGCCGGATTTGAACTATCCCTGCGTCTTCTATCGATCGAAACCCGCTTTGTGACCCGCCGCTCATCCTTACATCACGTTCAGCCTGATATCACTGATCATCGGAGGAACCTCCAGCCTTCATCTTCAGCTTCTCCCCCGTTTGTTGTCTCTTCTTCATATGTTTTGTCTATTTTCTATGTTGACGATGTCCCCCTCACATGCTGCCATCCGCTAAATATGTGTATATGTCGATACAATCTTTAGGCCTACGCTCTTGTCAATGTACTGTTTCATGTTCCGATATAATTGATCCGTCGTGTCATGTGAGAGGTATAAACTACAACGATTTCTATCCGGCGGTTCCACAGGGCCCATAAGTAGCAGAAATTTAGGCAAGGATACGCTCCAATTCCTGTTGCAACACTGTCAGGTCGCACAGGATGATTGTCGTGTCATCCAGTGCAAGCATGTGCTTTCCTTGATACCGGCCGACCTGAGGAGACCGGGTGACGACTGCTTGCAGTCGCTCAACGTCAGTGCCCCCCAGCAGGTTGCCAAGGACCTCCGTGGCTCTGTTGAGGTTACTCCCTAGCTCGTTCCACTTCCTCTCCACGCCGTGTCCAAGGATGCCCTCGACCACTGGTTTCACCTTGTCTGATAGCCCTAAGAGAAATGATACGACGGATGCAGGATCTGCACCGCTGTGAATGCCAGGATTGTGCACTCTAGAGCCATCAATGAGCTGATCCACGCCGTTGGTGTATAGCATGAGGATAGGCCATCTTTCCCATAGGATGCCGTAGTCCATGAAGCGCACAGATGCCTCGTTGCTCACATACGGCGGGGTGTCGACTTTATGATAGTGATCCCTCAGCGTTGTGCCGTCGAGAGCAGTGTGCGGGAGGAGACTGAAGAGACGATAGAGATATGCGTTGCCATACTTGAGATGGAAATCCCCTATGGCTACATAATTATCGAAGGTCAGAAGCCTACGCGCACCAAGGAGATCCGAAGTAGCGTACCTCGACTGACGAGCGGTAACAACCCTAGTAAGCGCTGCTGGTCGTCTATGACCTCTTCCGAGGGATGCGCGGCAGTAACGCGGTCGCGTTCTTCGGGGACGTCCAGTGTATGTCGTTCGCAAAGCGTCTCAGCCTGCCGCACCCCGATTTCATCGCTCCTTGTAGATAAAGCTGAGCCTTTCGTGAGCTAAGAATGTTCCAATAACCGAATGTCTTCACATCACTCACCGACAGTCGAGTTTCCGAGTACAGCAGACCAGATCAGATACTGGTCTACGTTTATGAGCGCAAGGGCAACGCTGGTCCCTTGGAATGCTCGCTCAATGATCTCCTCATGCTCGTCGATGAGCCGGAGTGCCTCTGCATCCGTGAGTTCATTCACATCGTTGAACAACTTCCTGACAACGAATCCTATGTCGTCGTCAAGATTCTTAATCTCGGCTTGCAACATCTTTGAAATGACGTCGGCATTCGCGACCAAGTGCTCGTGGTCAACACAGCCCTGGAGTTTGTTCTCAATCACATCCTTCAGGGCGCTGCGAAGATACTTGGGCAAACGTTGCGCCACATAGTTTGATGTGGCGGACCCCGAGTGTCCTGTCAGAGTGGTCCTCAGTCAGTGGTATGTAGCGCGCTTATGGGTGAGACAACGACCCACCATCACAGACGGCCAGCAGTACCCACGACTGCCCTCTAATAGTGGCCGCGTGAATCACCATCCTGTCCTCGTTCTCGATTGCGGATGGAGACTTGAATGTGGCGCCATGAACGCTCCAACCAATACCCGTGAGAGCTACAAATTCTTCCTGAATCTGGCGCTTGACGTCCTCCAAGTTGTCCATCGGTCAGTCGTGTTCGGCGAAGGTAGACGAGTGCAAGCGTCTGGAGGGATGCGGCAAGATATGATCGCCGCCTCCTGGAGTACTGAGTAGACACATTTAGCATGTGAGTCAACAGGACAACACAAGAGCTCTATAATCGGGACACCTACGTACGGAGAGTGTTTTGTAGAATGGCGGGATAGCTAGTAAGTAGCCTTCCAAGGATCATCGTGACATGTTCAAGTTTCGAACAAGGGCTGCCGGCGTTTGAACTCAGCACAGCATCGGCATTCCCCGTCCTCTCCAAGTTAAGTACGCCTCTTCGGCTAAGTACCAGTTATATGTCCCTTTGCTCTCTCTTCTCTCCCGTCCCACACTAGTACTGTACACGCCAAGCAAGGCGACCCGGCCGCCTTCAGCGTTTCCGTATATGGTCCAATTCGATCTTCAGAATCGTGAGGTCGCATAAGATGATGGTAATATCATCGAGGGCAAGACCCTCGTTTCCGGCATTTGCAGACTGAGTCTGTGCGATGACTTCTCTTAACTGGTCGATGTCCGTGCCCCCAAGCAGATTGCCTAGGACATCTACCGCTATGTTCGGCGTCCGCGTCGGGTCCCACTGGACCTCCACCTCGTGTCCTAGGATCTCCTCGACTTTGTTCTTCACCTGCGGAGACAGATTTAAGAAAGACGTCACAACGTCTGCTGGGTCTGTCCTGCTTGAAACGCCAGGGGTGCGCTCGTGACGACCGTGGACAATCTGGTCTACCCCATTGGTGTATAGCATGAGGATGGGGTATCTATCGGCAAGGAGACCATAATTCACAAAGCGAACGGAAGCCTCGTTGCTCACGTAGGGTGACGTTTTGATCCTGCCGACATGGTCTCTCGGCGCCGGGTTGTCTGGATCAGACTGAGGTAGGAAGGAGAAGACCCGGTCCAGATATGCGGCGTCATACTTCAGATGAAAGTCGCCAATAGCTGTGATTTGGACGGCCGTTAGCGCAAGTCGATTAGCTACCACACTTGGTTCACATACCTCGCTTTAGTAAGTGCTGTTTATCGTGCACGACGTCCTCCGACTGGTAAGACGAAGGCAAACATGGCAGCTCTTCTTGAGCGTTCATGGCATGGGCTTCGCATAGCCTAACTGCCTCCCGTACATCCGGGTCGTCAACAGTTCGGATGGAAAGCGCTAGTGAACGAACGAACATAAGCAGCTATCCAACCGTAACGCTAGAAATGTCAAAGCTCACCAACGGTTGAGTTGCCGAGTGCAGCGGCCCAGAGCATGTGATGGTCCGCATTGATGAGCGCCAGTGCGACAGTGGTTCCTTGGTACGCTCGTTGAATTGTCTCCTCATGTTCATCAATGAGCTGCATCGCTTGTTCTCTCGTGAGATGCTGTGGGTCATCGCAGAGTTTCTTCAGAGCGAGCCCAATGCTGTCGTCGAGATTCCTGATCTCGTTCCGCAACATTGTGGATATGACATCTGCGTTGTAATGCAAGGAAGCGCGGTCGACGCTGGCATGCGGGTTATCGATCAGCCTCTTGAGAGCGCTGCGAAGAGCTCTAGGTAAGGTTTGTGCCGTATAGTCAGCGGTGACAGAACCCGAGTGTCCTTCAGCGCGAGAACATACTCTGTGAGCGCGATCACAACACAACACCCGGTGTAGAACACTCACCATCGAAGACGGCTAACAACGCCCATGACTGGTCTTTGACTATGGCCGTCTCGATCACCATCCTATCCTCATTCTCGATTGCAGAGGGGGACTTGAATGTAACACCGTGAGCACTTGAGCCACACCCTACGCGCCTGATGAATTCCTCCTTGAGCCTCCGCTTGACATCTCGGAGTCCCTCCATTGCCGACGTTCAAAGTATACAGGGTATGCGATAGGTGCAGAGGGTTGTGGCGGACTCCAGGTGATTTCCGTTGGGTGGAAATCATATACACGGCTGCAACGAGGATGATCAGGATTATCTTTGAAGCTTCGCAGGAGGAGGCCAACCTACGAAAGACGCAGAGATATGACCGCAAGCCTCCCAGCAGTGCCGCGAGTCGGACTGATCGTGATATAAGTACTGTGGGCGTCCATGTTCGAGGACTCCGGACAAGTTCGAACTCAGCCGGTAGAACTACGAGAAGAGCACAGCCCCAGAGTCCGGCGCGTACATCATACTTACAAGGTACCGTCTCCTTTTGGCACACCCAAACTCACCCTCCCAGGCCTCCCTCGCGGACGGCAGATCGCACCGTATACATGCAGCGGCATTTCCTGACTCGCGCTTCAACGTTAACAGGTCTCACGACTGCCGCGTCAGGCATCGGATAGACATGCCTGCCGCATCGTCGCAATGTTGTTAGTTTCGGGTCGGAGACATGAGTTACGACGAAATCTCGTAGACTATAATGGACACGTCGTCGATGTACAGTCCAGATACAGGATCTTCATCCACTAGACGATCCTGGTCTAGCACCATCTTCAGCCGATCAGCACTTGTCCCTCCGACCAGATTGCCCAGTATATCCACTGCCTTGTTGCCTTCTGACCTGCTCCAGCGCGGTTCGATGTGATGCCCAAGAAGCTTTTCGAGCGACGGATCCACCTCCGATTGGAGCAACTTGGACACGACCTCGCATGGGTCTGCACCACTCGGCAAACCCGGGCGAAATACCCACTTCCCATCCACAACATTATCCACACCATCGGTGAATATCGTGAGCACTCGGTGTTTGGTGCGGTATGGCAGTAGATCCACGAACTTGACAGATGGCTCAGACGACATATAGGGCGGTTTCTTGACGCGTTTGGCCAGCACATTAAAGTCGGTCTCTCCGCTCCAGGGCAGATACTTGAACAGATACTTTGTATAAGATGCAGGGCACTTTAATGCATAGTTTCCGATAGCTAGATCGCACAAGGAGTATGAGTGGACGAACCAGCTACAAGACTGTGCGAGACTCGCCTCGCGACATTGCCGCGCTGCCCAGAAGGCGCTCGTTCTCGACAACATCTTTGTCCTCGGGATGGTTCATACACATCCAGAAGTATTCATGAGGGTCTTTGAAATTGTGTGCTTTCACTAGCCGTGTGGACCGTCGAGTACCGTCATCGTCGGCGGTCGAGAGAGCTGTGATATCCGAGCGATTAGTCTCACGAACTCTTTCGCTGAGCTGAACGTACCGATCGTCGAGTCTCCCACGCCGATGGCCCACATGAACCCATGCGTTACGTTCACCAGAGCGGCGGACAGCGTTGTCGCGTTAAATGCGGTCAATATAATGTCCCTATGCTCCTCGATGAGTGATTCCCTTTGCTCTGGAGATAGGTCTTTCGGACGCGGACAGATGTCTCGTAGAGCTTGACCGATGTTGTCATCAAAGGCCAAAACCACTTCCCCAAGCATGTTCGAGATCGAGGGTTCTGCCTCGACGACGTTCCCGCGGTCAAGGGGCTTCTGGACGGTCTTCTCCAAGACCCCGACCAAGCCGTCGCGAATGCACCCAGGCAAGTTCGCCACAACGTATTGCGACGCATAGAAACCTCCGATGCCTGGTAGAAACAGTCGCTGTCAGTGTATATTCGTCGCAGCGCGAGTAGCTACACCAACTCACCGTCGCAAACAGCAAGGAACAACCATTTCTGACCCTGAATCTCCCAGCATTCTGTGACAAGCCGGTCCTCGCTCTGTCGAGTGAGGAGGGGCTGGAAAGTCACAGTATGCGCCCCGAAATCGGTCTTCGTCGCGATGCAAAGAGACCGCACATTTGCGCGCGCTGTCTCGAGGTCAGACATAGGATCGAAGCAGAACAGGAACGACTCGAGTGTGGCGAGTATGCACACAGAGGAGAGTGGCGACGCGTACTATATATGTGGGAATCAAGGCCCACATGCCCGATTTCGGGCGCCGGCCGGCGGTACTCACTACATATGAGCGCCTCGTGTACGCGTACTGCAAGGATGACAAGATGATTCAGAAATCAGTACAAGGTGTAGCATCATGGATCACCGAGAAACAGGCTAGAGAGGGAAAACAACGATGGCAACATCGCCCACGTAGAAGGGATACTTGGCCTTCCTGTTCGCCATGCGCTCTTGGTCCAACATCATCTCCAGCCTGTTCGCGTTCGTCCCTCCAATCAGGTTGCCCAAGACGTCCAACGCCCTGTTACCTTCGGGTCCGCTCCATTGCGCATCGACATCATGCCCGAGCACCTTTCTAAGGGAAGGGTCAACTTCCTCTTGGAGCAGCTTGGATACGACGTCGCATGGATCGGCATTACTGCGCACACCGGGGTGGAAGAGCGTGTATCCGTCGACGAGTAAGTCGACGCCGTCCGAGAATAGCGCCACAGTGGGAGCACTGTTGCACAACGGCTCGAGGTCCATGAAATGCACGGAGGGTGTGGCGATTAGGTAAGGTGGGGTTTTGATACGCTCAGGAATCCCGTCAAGAGGCATCTTCCCGGTCGTGGGCAGAAACCTTGAGAGATGGCTCATGTACGTGGACGGCAACTTCAGGGAGAAGTCACCAATACCTGTGGTAGCGTGAGTGAGGCGAGGACGCAGTCTCGTTGAGGGAGGTAAGGGCGTACCGCGAGGAAGTGCGAGCCATCCGAGGATACGACCATTCTCCACAACATGGGCAGCCTCCTCTGGAGGGTGCTCGGAAACGATACGCGCACATTCTGCGGGGTCGCTCATCGAGTGCAGGGCGCATAGCCGCTGCGCGTGGCAAACCCCGTCAGCGTCGACGGTCGAAAGGACTGTGTTACATCCCCGGCTGAGTCACGAACACAGGAATTCGTCGCAGAATGCGCACCGACACTCGAGTCCCCGACGCCGNAGAATGCGCACCGACACTCGAGTCCCCGACGCCGAACGCCCACACGCACTTCAGCGTGATGTTGATCAGCGCTGCTGCCAAAGTCGTTCCCGTCCACGCAAGCACCAGCGGATCGAAGTTCTCCTGGATGATGGCACGAGCTGCTTCCTCAGGGAGCGCGCCGGGGTCTGGGCATATCGCCTTGACCCGCTCGCCGAGCTCGGCGTCGAACGCTTCGATCTCCCGGGCGAGCATGGCTGAGATGGTAGGCGCTGCCTTGTCGACGTTGCCTCGTTCCAGCTTGCTCTGGAGGTCGTCTCGAACAGTGGCCGACAAGGCAGCGCAAACCCGCTTGGGGAGCTCTTTGGAGGTGTAATCTGCAGTCCTAGCACCTCCGTGACCTGCGACACAGGGTGAGTCAGATCATGCAAGAAGAGCCTCCTAGTTTGACAGAAACCCACCGTCACAGACTGCTAGAAAAATCCAGTGTTGTTCACAAATGTCCCATTCTTCAACTGTTATTCGATCCTCGATTTGCTTCTCGAGGAACGGCTGGAAGGCGACACTGTGTACACCCGAGTTGCTGACCTCCGCTGTCCAGAATTTGGAGAGCCGCTCACGAAGGGCCGCGACGCTGGACATGATGCAAGTAGAGAGGTGGGAAAAGAGATGGCTTGATGGTACACTTGCCCTGCAACGCTGCGAGACTTATGTATCCGTATGTTCCGCTGATGAAGCACCGGGTCTCCGTCCGAGTCGGGCCGCCCAACCTGCTCGTTACGAGGTCAGCGGGAGATACACGTTCACGTATATAGTGGTTCTCACCTTGATCAGTCCACCGCATGATGAGATCAGGCGTCTTGCCGTTCAACGAGGCTGACCCATCCCAGCTACCAAGTACCCTTTGCCCGACACCCTTGACCCAGGTGCTGAGGGTCCTATCCTACTCTGCACGGCGTATGAAAGGGAGCATATTCCTGAAATCGACAGCGTGCTTAGTACCCATGAAGGCAAGCTCGATAGAGACCAAAAAATGAAGCCTCAACACAGCAAACGAGGCTCCACAAGGCCAAACATTCTGAGCGCTAGTCCCGACGCTCGCGCAACTGCGAGCATGAATGGCACATCGCGTTTGGACGAGGGTGACGAAACGAATAGTCGACATTGGCGGAAAACTATGGTGACACAGGAGCTGATTCTCTCGCGAAGGAACAGATAATCAGCGAAGTGTCATCAATGTAAAGACTGGGAGACACCGTTCGGTCAGCCAACAGGCCCTGGTCCAGCACCAGCTGCAATGTACTGGTGTCCGTGCCACCTAAGAGGTTTCCTAGGACGTCGACAGCCCTATTACTCTCCCCTCCGCTCCAGTGTAGGTCAATCCCGTAGCCGAGAAGCTCCTCGACATCATCGTCAACCTCGTCCTGCAAGAGGACGGAGATAGCGCGGGCTGGGATGATATCGGTCTCTCGGAAGGGATTGAGATATCTGCATTGATTGATAAGGTTGTCGACACCATCCGAATAGATCATGATGATTGGCTTCTGGTCCCAGAAGGCCTGGAGATCGACAAAGCAGACAGAGGGATCGGCGGTCACATAGGGTGGCGTCCGTATTCGCC